>DF365080.1:2273-26119 GCA_000787875.1 Solanum virginianum
GATCCGACTTCCATCAATAGTGCGTGTATGGTTGATTATTTGAGAAAACATGTAGTGAAAGATACAAGCAAACATTAGAACTTGTTTTATGCTAAGCTTTATTTATTATTGTTACAAAACATAAATGTTTCAAAAATCTCTTCTACATAAATTTAAAAAGGTATCCTTCATTCTCTGGTCTTGATAATTTTATTCTTTAGAGTATTTTTCTGTGTTATTTCGGCATGTATGACATTGTTATCAAAATATCTATAAAGCAATCATGTTTGTTATATAAGCTATTTGATAGATCCAGATTCCTTAGCGTCATAATAATAAAAAAATTCAAAACTAGCATAATATATATTATTCTAAGTATATATCAATTCTTATGTATTTGGAATCACCTTTGTTTTTTATTCTTTATACCGACTGCAAGTAATCTAATAATATGAATGGTATGTCTGATTTGCGCGCATCAAACAATGATTGCCGCATATTTCTTTTACATAACCCCGACATATTTCTTTCAAAGTTATAGACTTAGGGAGGCAAACATATTTTTAACATCACCACAGTTAACCAATGATTGTTTTATTACCTCCATGGGCCATGGCACCGATGTATTTATTTTTTCAAAAACTTTCCAACTCTCACATAAGTAACCAAACATTATTGGAAAAGTTCCATACAGCCAAAATAAATGAAGCTTTGAAAATTGCAGAGCAGATGATCCTACAATTTATTACAGTAACAGCCTGTTAAGAAACGAATGATGTAAGAATAATCGTTAGTATTCTTATTGAGCATGAAAATTAACAATTCCTTAAAAGTTTTCAAAGTAATTTTAGTTAGATGTGCATTGCTATCGTGCCAATCCATTTTAAGGGTGTCAAGCCAACTGGTGCAACGCTTTAAGTGATAACTTTTGAAGGAGGATGCAACTAAACCGGACAAGCGCGATGCTTTAAGGGTATCGTTATTGATGGTTGTATCATCTTGTTTAAATAATATATTCTAGAACTAAGAATTCTTCGCACTAGTTGTTATAAATAAAGGAAAGTAAGTAAAGCTAAAAATTGCATCTGTTGGAATTTTATAAACGTTGGCACTGTCCAGTTTGTGAGAGATGGAAGAGACGACTTTTCTCTGAAACTTTTAGCGTGGTTAACAAGTGTGAACCATCAGGGATTTTAGTTAGTTTTTTTTAGTTAGAGGCATTTACATAATTTAACTTTCAATTCCCCTGGGACTTGTTTCGAAAAGTCGATTACATACTTAAACTATCACAACGATCTATTTCACCTTTACTACGTAAAAGTAAATTTAATGTCATCCTAAGACATGTAATACTACCCTCACAATGTATGGTGTATTACACTCGCTACCACATCAATGCTACATCAGCGTCATGTTAGAAATTTTACAATTTTTTATATATTTTTTATTTTTTTCCTATTAATTAATTTATTTTCTTTGTTAACTATATTTTTATTCTAATTAATTATTAAAATTCTCTAATAATCATACCTTCTTCATTAATTCCACCCACTTCATCTCTAATCTCACTAGAAAAATTATTTTTAATATATATCATGATTCTCTTTGTATTCTCCGACGAAGAACTACCAACCCATCACCACCATAAATCCACCTCCACAATGCATTCCCTCTTTTTTCTGATGAACTTATATCCATCATACAACCATCAAAAAACCACCATACATCCACCTAAATAGCCACCAAATAGTCACCTAAACCACAACAAAATAGCCTCCTAAAAATCCAAATCAATCACTAACGACAAACACCAAAACGAAATCCTTTTTCTTATCTTTTTCGAATCTATTCAATTTTATCAAAAGAAAATTAAAATTGGCATCTATTTTGAATCCTAAATATTAAAATTGGCAACATCTTCAAAAACTCTCACATTTGAATCAGACTCAAACTTTAAAAAAAACCTAATTCATAAATTGAAATCTAACAATCTAAGATTTAAAATTAAAAAAATGATTGATTTGCTGAAATTAAGAACCTTCTGAAGACGAGAAAAATGATTCCCTTGTAAAAAAATTTGTTGCATAAAAACAAAAAAGAAAAAAAAGGGTAAATTAGCAAATAGGTTGGCGGCGAAACAAAGAGTGAAAAACTGAGTAATGCAACATCTTTTGATGAAAAACAAAGAATGGTGATTAAAAAAATGAAGAAGAAGAGTATAATGGGTGAGGTATAAAGAAGAAGAGGGGAAGGAGTTTGATTTTATTTTATTTTTTAATTTTACTTGTTATGACGCTTACTTTTTCTGATGCACATATTTAATTATTTTTTAAAAAAATTTGGCCATGTCAGTTTTAGGGGGTAAATAAATTCACTTTTGAATAGTAAAGATGTGTAATAGGTCGTTATGATAGTTTAAGTGTGTAACTGACTTTTCGAGACAAGTTGAAGGGGGAATTTATGTTTTTTCCCATAGATTATAATAACATTTTTTTTAAATATTTTAATTTTTAAACCCCCCACCTCCCCTTTATCCATGTGACATTTTTCATTTTTTAAACTTAAACTATGTAATCTTTCTTCCCTTGGTAGCAAAATCTGAAGAGGTGGGGAGCCAAGTAGCTAATTTTATTTATTAATTGAAGTTGAAACGCAAAGGAAAAGTACAAATAAGGAGAGTTACGGCTCACTTACTAATCTCATTGAAGCTTTTTAAAGAACTAAACATTCTTTGATTGGATTTTTCAAATACTAAACCAAATTAATTATATCATAGTTTATAATTTATAAATCAATTTAAAATCAAACCAATAAAAATTAAATTTTATCAGGGGTGGATAAAGTCTTCATACAAATATATAACTCATGCTTCAAATATTTATCTAGTCCTAGCATGATATAACTATCTAAGGTGGTTTTTAAGTAAATAACACAAAACATGAGTTGAGCAATGACATTATACTAAAATATGCAACAAAGAAGTACATGAAAGCGCATAAATAAATATTGCTAATTAATAAGCGATAATAAAATAACCATAATTTAAAAGTACAAGTCATGCGGAGAATGCAGACTCAAAAATCGTTGTTGTGAGGCTGTTTCCAAAAGCTTTTGGATATGCGAGAATTTAGGTCAGCTCTATTTTTTTCCATGAGCTGATGTCTCTTGGGTTCAGCAGACAAGTATTTTATAGCCAGTAGATCACCAACTTTGCCGATAACCTGCCCAAAGCAATAACTTCTCAATAATTTGTCAACATCTACATGCCTTTTCTTTATCCAAAGATACAACTACATTGCCTACTCAAGTAATATTCTCTCACAAGAGTAAATAACTGAGACATCTATATACACTTGTCCATGTTATGGTTAATGGAAAAAGATATCCAACTACATAAACATATATAACCTAAAGCAAGGCATCTCAGTTTCAGTATTCGTGTTTTCTTTACGATCACAGAGATGAGGGCCTCAAAATATGATCAGCTCATAATTTTTCACAACATAGTTTCTCACCCCCCATCCCCCCCCCCCAGGATGAATTTTGGAAAGATGACATATATATAGAATCTAGCAGCTAAGTTTATCGGCAAATAAGTGAAATATTTAAATTTCTAAATATCATTTTCAATTTTTTCCTCCCAAATTTCATAACTTCTATGTCCAAATGACCACTACATTAGTGCTGGTAATAGGATGAAAAGAATGTATGAGCGAAATTAGGAATGACAATAGGGTCGGGCATAGGGGCGAAGCTACATTCACTCAAGGGTGGTCAGATGAACACCCTTAGATGGAAATTGTTTTTGAATATATAGAATAAATATAGATATTTTGATATAATCAATTGTTGAACACCCTTGATACAAAAACCACTCACTCAGGGCAGATCTACGTGTAAGGATTCGGACGATGTGCGGCCTCATTGGAGTTTGGAAATTTCGATTTCAAAAAATTTTGGACCAAGGTGATGCTCCATGGGAGCTCTCACGGTCCATGTGAGGTCACACGGCCCGTGTGAGCCTCCATGAAGTTACCCTTGGCCTCATGAGGGGTGTTTGGCCTTACATGTAGATTTTTAAACTAAGACACGCCACACATGGACCCCTCACGGTCTGTGTGTTGGGCCGTGTGGTGGCCTTAGCTTGAAATCTGACAAGTTTTGGAGCCAAGTAAAGTGACAAGGCTTGAAACACCTCTCATGTGCTTCAGAATGCCCCATAATTGTAATTTTCGTATATCTCAAAATTTGTTCATATTTTTTATCAAGGGGCAAAATTGAGTGGGAAATGGATGTAATTCTAATTTTAGAAAACCCATAGAAAAAAATAATTTTTGCTAATTTTTTGATTCACAATGTTTGTCCGCGCCCAGGCCGCGACGCGCCTGGGCATGGACTAGTGTAGTTTATGATCCACGATGTGCCTAGGGCGCGGACCAGTGTAATATTTCCCTAATTTTCTTATTTCATCAAAAGGCATTGGGGTAATAGCCCCATGCCCATTTAAACGTGAAATCTCCCATACTTAGCCATTTTTCAACTCTACAACTCACAAAATCCTCTCTAAAACCTCTCCAAGACATTATCAAATCTCTCTTTCAAATTCAGGGAATTTTAAGCTTAATTTTGGAACTCAAGAACCCATCTCAAGCTTCAAGTTTCCTTCAAGCTCATCTCAAGAAAATCCAAGTTTGAGGTATGCCGGCCTTCATCCATGGGTCCTTTCACCCATGGAGCCCAACCTTCTCTTTTTATGAAAAGTTGCATGATTTTAAGTTGTATTACTTGTGTGGGTCTTCAACCATGGGTCCTTTCACCCACGGAGCCCAACCTTCTCTTTTTTATGAAAATTACATGATTTAAAGTTGTATTACTTATGGGTATCTTTTATTATGAAATATGAATATAAATTATGTTGGGGTTTTATCAACTATTGATTTATTATGCATGAATGCCTACTTTAAACTTATCCCATGAGTTTATTTATGTCTAATGAGACTATGCATGATTTGAGCTATGAAAACTATGTACTATTATGAGCTTTTAGATGAATTTCAAGATACCCTAAATGAGGGTTTTACTACAATATTGGTGGGTTTATTTGCATTGAGTTTACTCATCCTGTTTTACTCTTGAATTTCATGATTTTGAATAAGTATCATGAATCCACCATGTGTTTGATAAAATTACATGACAAGAATTCTCAAGTTGTTGATGAACTATTACATGATTTACAAGTCAAGTAACTTTATGATGATTAAGGAATTTCAAGCATGTATTGAATTGATGAAAGTATCTATGATTTTATATATATCAAGTTGAGCCCTATTTCAAGAGTTTTACCTCTTGTGAGCAATTAATGTTAAAGCAAGGGTTCATGTATGATTATTATTTACTCTCATGTTCAAGTTAGGCTCACAATTAGAGGTCAAACATGTTTAAGAGCTACTCATGTCATATTATCATATTTCTTACAAGTCACTAAAGTTATGATTATTTCAAGTTTTCATGGGATTAGACTTAGCACCGATTGAGGCTTAAGTGAAACGCCCGAAAAAGTGCTCGAAAGTGTGCCTCGAAAATGGCCATAATCATACTTTCTATATATCTTAAAATCCATATGGAATATCAAATATCTGACTTTATATTCATGATTAGGGGGCAAAATTGAGTAGGGAATGGGTCTAACCCCGATTTTAGAGCAACTGTATCAAAATTTTATTTTTTCAAAAATTATGAAAAACAAAATTGATCCGCGCCCCTGGTACGACGTGGCCAGGGCACGGACTAGTACATTTTTTTGCCATTTTTTATTAGTTTGGTCTAAGGCTTTGTGATCTTGGGCCTAAGCCTTCCTATCCGTAAAAATACTTATACTTAGTCATTTTTCAACCCCATATCATTCAAGACATTCCCCAAAATCCTCTCTAACACTTAGCCAAATATTTCACCCAATCCAAGTGTCCTAAACTCACTTTTGGATCTTAAGGAATTCATTCAAGCTTCAAGTTCTGATTCAAATCTTCATCAAGGAAATCTCCGAAGTTGAGGTATGTGGATTTTAACCATTGGGTCCTTTCACCTATGGTCCCCAACCTTCCATTTTATGTAAATTACATGTTTCAAGTTGATTTACTTATGGGCATTCTCAATATGAATTTGATTAAAGACTATGTTGAGATTTCATGAAATGTGGATTGTTTAAGCATGTTTTGAGCTATGAATCTGTTTTTTATGATGAGATTTGATGAGGGGTTTTGATGTATCTTGCATGATGGTATTACAAAATGTTGGTGGGTTGATTTACATTATGTTATCTCAAATGATTTCACTCTTGAATTGCATGATTTTGAACTAGCATTACACACCCATCAAGTGTATGATAAAATGTCCGGTTAAGGGTTCTTGAGTTATTGATGATCTATCACGTAGCCTATGAGTCAAGTGACTATATGATGATGAAAGAAATATTTGTATGTGATGATTTCATGAAAAGTATCTATAGTGTTGCAAGCTGATCACACCTTGTTGAGGGGGTGATATGTCTCAACCACTTTGATGGGGGGTGTTATGCCCATCTACCATGTTAAGGGGTAGATACCTTGACCATTTTGATAGGGGGTGACATGCCCATCTACCATCTTGAGGGGTATATACCTTGACCACTTTGATGGGGGGTGACATGCCCATCTACCATGTTGAGGGATATATACCTTAACCACTATGACAGGGGGTGACATACCCATCTACCAATTTAGGGGTACATACCTTAATCACCTTCCAAGAGGGTGACATGCCTTGGATTCCAAGTACTAGTTTGCTTGGTTTATGATGATGGCCTCTTTCTGCACATGTATTATGTTCTATATAAGCATGTTTTACTTCAAGCATTAATCATGCATGCCATGTTGTTAATATACTATCTCCTGCTTATGTATATGCATTTTGATTATGTTGCCTATCTCTTGTTACATTTCATCCTACATACTTAGTACATTCAAATATACTAACACATTATACCTACATGATGTTACCATGTAGGAATCGGAGCCACATCCTACATACATAGTACATTCAAATGTACAAATGCATATCCTTTACTACATGATGTTACCATGTAAGTATTGAGCTCCATTTGATCGTCTTCCTCCTCCACGTGGCTAGTACTATATCTTGAAGCAAGTTTGGTGAGTCCTCAACTCCGAGGATAATAGCTATTGATCTTATATTATGTAAAGACTATAATTTTTTTATTTAAATGCTTATGACTATGAGGGTGAGCCCGAAAAGTGTCGTGACCCCCGCTGAATACTATGTTTAGAGGTGTTGTTGGATATGAGATATAATTATGCTTGAGCTTTAACTCTTTTGATGATTTATGTTATTGAAGACTTCCCTTTGTCACTTTATCCTTATTTCTACTCTCTTGTTGTTGTTTAAATTGCTTCCGCGATCAATGATGTGTAACTAATATGCTAAGAAGCTTGTTTGGGGTCCCTTTGGGATCCCATTTCCCGTGTTACATCTAGGCCCCAGGCTTGGGTCGTGACAAACTTGGTGTCAGAGCACTAGGGTTGTTAATGGTCCTCGGCACCTAAGACACCGTGTAGATTAAAGTCTTATTTATGGTTGTGAAGTGCACCACAACTATGAGTAAGAGGCTATGAGGCATCTTAGGAAATGTTTCCCTTCTTCTTGATCTATGTCGTGCTATAGAAGTTAAGGTAAGGCTTTCTCCTAACGAATGTTCTTTGCCATGCTAGATCATGTCTATGCCAAGAGGAAGAATACCTCGTACACCCAAAGAACAACTGGCTCATGAAGAGTTTCAGGATGCTATTGCCAAGCTAGCACAAGCTATGACTAATTAAATCAACCAAGGGGCCCAACTCCCTCATGCTCTTACTCCGACATCTAGGGTAAGGGATTTCATAAGGATGAACCCACCTAAGTTTTATGGGTCTAAAGTGGATGAAGACTCTCAAGAATTTATTGATGAGATATATAAAGTGTTGTCTGTCATAGGTGTTAGATCGGAGAAGAAAGCGAGTTGGTGGCTTACAAACTCAAAGGAGTGGCTTAAATATGGTTTACTCAATGGAAAGAGGAGAAGGGGAACAACAATGTGATCCTTTGGGAGGCGTTTAAGGTGGCATTGCTCAATCGATTCTTCCCTCTTGAGCTAAGGGAGGCCAAAATAATGGAGTTCATAAATTTGAAGCAAGGGTCTATGAGTGTTAAGGAGTATGCCCTCAAGTTCAACCAACTCTCTAAATATGGTCTACAATTGGTGGCCGAGCCAAGGTCTAGGATGAACAAGTTTGTGATGGGTGTATCCTACTTGGTAAATAAAAAATGTTGTGTCTCCATGTTGATAGGTGATATGGACTTATCCCGCCTTATAACTTATGTCGAACAATTGGAGTGGGAAAAGTTGAGAAAAAGGAGAAGTGGTGAGGCCAAGGGGGCCCATTTTGAGAGGAGATTCCAAAGTCCCAAGGGTAGCCAATTTCATTAAGGCCAAGGGTCTTCCAATGATCCTACTAGAAGTTTTCTAATGACAACCCAAGGGTCCAAGGTGGTGGTGGTATGCTGCCTAATACTATGTGCCCGAAATGCGATAAAGGTCACAATGGCCCATCTTTGAAGGATACTAATGCTTGTTATAGGTATGGTGAAGTGGGTCATAAGGTGATGGATTGTACTCATAATAAACACAAAGGTAGATATAGTCGTCCATAAGGCCAGGGTACAAATGTGATTCATTTGGGAAGAGGAGGCCAATGAGCTAGTACCCCAAGGCATATTTGGTTCTATGATCTTCAAGGGAGGCAAGGGGTAGATGAGGTGCCCGATGTCATTACCAGTATGTTAAATGTCTTTAATTTTGATATGTATACTTTGATAGACCCGGGTGCCACTCTTTCTTTTGTTACTCCTTTTGTTACCAAAAAGTTTCATGTTGAACCAGAATTGTTGTGTGAGCCTTATGATGTGTCTACTCTCGTTAGTGCATCCATTGCTACTAGAAGGGTCTATAAAAGTTATCCTATTTTTATTTTGCATAAAATATTGCCTTGTGATTTTTTTGAGTTGGATATGGTGGATTTGGATGTCATTCTTGGGATGGATTGGTTGCATGCATATTATGCCTCTATTGATTGTAGAACCCATAGGGTAAATTTCTAATCCCTAATGAACTCGTCCTTTAGTGGGAGAGTCATGATGTTACTCTATTGGTTGTAGAACCCGTAATGTCAAATTCAAATTCCTTAATGAACCATTCTTAAGTGGGAGAGTCATGATGTGGTGGTCAAGGGTAGGCTTATCTCTTGTATTAAAGCGTAAAAGTTGATTTCTAAGAGGTGCCTCTATCATCTTGTGAGGGTTAGGGATATATAGTCCAAAGTCCTTCCTGTAGAGTCGGTTCTGGTGGTGAATGAGTTCCTTGATATCTTTCCTAATAAGCTTCCCGGTGTTCCTCCCGAAAGAGAAATAGATTTTGGCATAGACCTCCTTCTCGATACTCAACCCATTTCTATTCCCCCTTACCTATGGCCCTAGTGGAGTTGAAGGAGTTGATAGAGCAATTGAGGGATTTGTTTGAGAAGGGTTTTTTTAGGCCTAGCGAATCACCTTGGGGTGCACCGGTGTTGTTTATGAAGAAGAAGGATGGTACTATTAGAATGTACAATGATTACTGGCAACTTAATAAGGTCACCATCAAGAATAAGTATCCTCTACCAAGGATTGATGATCTTTTTGACTAACTTCAAGGGGCCAGTCACTTTTCTAAGATTGATCTTCAGTCCATGTATCACCAAGTGAAAGTAAGGGAATATTATATTCTTAAGACGACCTTTCGTACTTGGTATGGGCACTATGAGTTTGTGGTTATGTCCTTTGATTTGACTAATGCACCGGCTATTTTCATGGATCTTATGAATAGGGTCTTTAAACCCTACCATGATTTGTTTGTGGTGGTATTTATTGATGATATCTTGATCTATTCCCATATTAAAGAGGAGCATGTGGATCACTTGAGGGTGGTGTGGTAAATCTTGAGGGAGGAGAAGTTGTATGCCAAATATGAGAAATGTGAGTTTTGGTTGAAAGAGGTTGCCTTCCTAGGTCATGTGGTGTCAGGTTATGGTATTAAGGTGGATCCTAAGAAGATGGAGGTAATTAGAAATTGGCCTAGACCTTTGACTCCATCGGACATTAGAAACTTCTTGGGCTTAATGGGTTATTATTGGAGGTTTGTGAATGGGTTCTCTTCTACTGCTTCTCCCATGACTAAGTTGACCCAAAAAAAGGAAAAATACCGGTAAGGCTAATATTGTGGCCGATACTTTGAGTAGGGTGTCTATGAGTAACCTAGCATATGTTGATGATGATGGCAAGGAAGTGGCTAGGGAGGTCCATCAGTTGGCTAGATTAGGGAACCAGGTTGGAGGAGGTTGATAATAGGGTATTGTGGTTGTTGATGACTCAAAATCTTTATTGATTGAGGAGGTGAAGGCAAAGCAAGATCTTGACTCCGCCTTGTTAGAATTGAAGGCCTTGGTGAGAAATGGTGAGGTGGAGGTTTTCTCCCAAGGGGAAGATGGTACCAAGGTAGATTATGTGTGCCTTGTGTTGATGAGTTGAGAAAGAAGATTTTAGATGAGGCTCATAATTCTTCCTATTCTATTCACCCCGGTCCTACCAAGATGTATAGGGATTTGAGGGAAGTGTTTTGGTAGGGTGGCATGAAGAAAGATATTGCTAAGTTCGTATTCGGTTACCATAATTGCCAAAAAGTCAAGGATGAACGTCAATGGCCGGGTGGCCTAGCCCAAGATACAGAGATTCCTATTTAGAAGTGAGAGGAAATTAACATAGATTTTGTGGTTGGACTGCCTAAGATAAGAAGATAATTTGACTCCAGTTGGATTGTGGTTGATAGAATGACAAAGTTGTCTCATTTCCTACCTGTTAAGACTCTTATGGTGCCGAAGATTATGCTAATTTGTACATTCATCAATTGGTTAGATTGCATTGAGTGCCTTTTTTTATCATATCGGATCGTGGCGCCTAATTGACTTCTCACTTTTAGAGGACCTTCCAAAGAGGTCTTGGTACCAAGGTAAAGCTTAGTACAACCTTTCACCCTCAAACGGATGTCCAAGCCGAAAAAACTATCCAAACTCTTAAGGATATACTTAGAGCTTATGTTTTTGAGTTAAGAGTAGTTGGGATGATCATCTTTCACTCATTAAGTTTGCTTACAACAATAGCTAGCATTCTAGCATTGGTATGGCTCCTTTTGAAGCTTTCTATGGTGGACGTTGTAGATCGAGGTTGGATGGTTGGAGGTAGGAGAGATGACTTTGTTAGGTTCGTATTTGGTTATAGAGGCGATGGAGAAGGTGAGGTTGGCAAGGGAGAGGCTGAAAATAGCCCAAAGTCGACAAAAATCCTATGCCAATGTGAGAAGAAGGGATCTTCAATTTAAGGTTGGTGATTGGGTCTACTTAAAGGTCTCACCCATGAAGGGTGTGATTTGTTTTGGTAAAAAGGGTAAGTTGAGTCCAAGATTTGTGGGTCCATATAGGGTGTTGAGGAGGATTGGTGAGGTAGCCTATGAGTTGGAGTTGCCCAATGATATGAATATGGTTCATTTGGTCTTCCATGTGTCTATGTTGAGCAAATATGTGGGTAACCCAAGTGCTATTATGCCTCTTCATATTGAGGGTGTTAGACAATTTGATTTATGAAGTGGTCCTAGTAGAAACTTTTGATAGACAAGTGAAGAGGTTGAGGAACAAGAATGTTGCTTCCATCAAGGTCCTTTGGAGGAACCAACAAGTTGAAAGTGCCACATGGAAGCCGAGGCGAACATGCAAAAGCGATATTTTTATCTCTTCCATTCCACTCAAGCCTAAGGTACTAATTCAAGTTATCTATATGATTTCAACCTTATGTTTCAGCCCTTATGTCATTTGCACACATTCATGTTTATGTTGACAAGTTCATGGTGATTTTGACTATTATGTTGAGATTTTTGAAAGTGATGTTTCTGTGCATTGTTACATTCTTGTTAGGGCTGATTCCTTCATGATTACTCTTCTTATGTACACTTCTTTGACATCCAGGGACAAATGTTCCCAAGGGGGAGATATTGAAACGCCCCAAAAAGTGCTTAAAATGTGCCTCGAAAATGCCAATAATTATAATTTCCATATATCTCAAAATCCGTGCGTGATATCAAAAACTTGACTTCGTATTCGTGATCATGGGAAAAAATTTAATGGAAAATGGGTCTAACCCCAATTTTAGAGCAACCGTATCAAAATTTTATTTTCCAAAAATTATGAAAAACAGAATCAATTATCGCCCTTGGCGCGACGCGGCTAGGGCACGAACTAGTACATTTTGTTGCCAGTTTTTTTAGTTCGGTCCAAGACTTTAGTGTCTTGGGCCTCAGCCTTCCTATGCGTAAAAACACCTATACATAATCATTTTTCAACCCCATATCATCAAGACATTCCCCAAAATCCTCTCTAACACTTAGCCAAATATTTCACCCAATTCAAGTGTCCCAAACTCACTTTCGGATCCTAAGGAATTCATTCAAGCTTCAAGTTCTCATTCAAATCTTCATTAAGGAAATCTCCAAAGTTAGGTATGTAGGTATAAACCATTGGGTCCTTTCTCCCATGGTGCCCAGCCTTACATTTTATGAAAATTACATGTTTTCAAGTTGATTTACTTATGGGTATTCTCACTATGTTAAGCATGTTTTGAGCTATGAATCTATGTTCTATGATGACATTTGATGAGGAGTTTTAATGTATCTTGCATGATAGTATTACCAAGTATTGGTGGGTTGATTTACATTATGTGAAATTTCTCACATGATTTCACTCTTGAATTACATGATTTTGAACTAGCATTACACATCCACCAAGTGTTTGATAAAATGTCTGGTTAAGGATTCTTCGTTTATTGATGATCTATTACGTGGCCTATGAGTCAAGTGACTATATGATGATGAAATGAATGTTTGTATGTGATGATTTCATGAAAAGTATCTATAGTGTTGCAAGTTGACCACACCTAGTATATACCTTGACCACTTTGATGGGGGGTGACATGCCCATCTACCATGTTGAGGGGTAGCCTTGGATTCCAAGTACTAGTTTGCTTGGTCTATGATGATGGTCTCTTCTTACACATGTAAAATTTTCTATATAAAGATGTTTTAATTCAAGCATTAATCATGCATGTCATATTATTATTATATGCCCATCTACCGTTTTGAGGGGTATATACCTTAACCACTATGATAAGGGGGGTGACATGCCCATCTACCAATTGAGGGTTATATACCTCAATCACCTTCCAAGGGGTTGCTTTGTCTATGATGATGGTATCTTCCCACACATGTATTATGTTCTATATAAGCATGTTTTACTTCAAGCATTGATCATGCATGCCATGTTTCTAATATACTACCTCTTGCTTATGTATAAGTATTTTGATTATGTTTCCTATCTCTTATTGCATTGCGTCCTACATACTTAGTACATTCAAATGTATTAAGCATCCCTATTCCTACATGATGTTACCATGTAGGAACCGGAGCTCCACTCGATTATCTTCCTCCTCCAAGTGGCTAGTACTATCTCTTGAAGCAAGTTTGGTGAGTCCTCAACTCCGAGGACAATAGCTATTGATATTATGTTATATAAAGACTCTCATTTTTTTCTTAGATGCTTATGACCATGAGGGTGATCTCGAAAAGTGTCGTGGCCCCTGCTCAATTTCACGTTTAGAGGTGTTGCTGGATATGTGATATAATGATGCTTAAGCTTTGACTCTTTTGATAATTTATGTTATTAAAAACTTTCCTTAGTCCCTTTATTATTATTTCTACTCTCTTGTTGTTGTTTAAATTCCTTCTGTGACCAATGATGTGTAAATGACATGCTAAGAGGCTTGTTTGGGGTCCCTTTGGGATCCCATTCACCATGTCACGTCGAGGCCCTAGGCTTGGGTCGTGACATTAAGACAGGGGCTCAACACAAAGGGTCCTTATATAAAGTCTTTAGTCTCTAAACTATGTGCCACCATAGGATTATATTTACCCTTGCTATACTAGTGGATCCATCTAGTGCACAATATCATGTTTATCATGCTTGATTTGCCTTGGAAAGTAATCCACATTTCGCCGAGGGGTGTCATGCCCGGTCACCTGTACCAAGGGGGTGTCATGCCTTGAATTCCAAGTTGTAGCTACTTGGTCGGTGTCAGTTAAGGTCTTCTCCCACATATGTATATTATAATGTGCAAGTTAAATGTTTTACATGCATATTTCATTACAAGAGTGATCATACATGTCATATTAAGACTATATCCATTGCCTATATGTATTTTGAATATGATGGCTTATATCTTTGTTGCATTGCATCCCGCATACTTAGTACATTAAAGCATACAAACGTATAGTCTATGCTCACATGATATCACCATGTAAGAACCTTACTGGAGCTCCTTTGATCATCCTTCTCCACGTGGCTAGTTTGGTTCTCCAAGAAAGGTTTTGGTAAGTCCTCAACTCTGAGGACGATATCTACTTTTATTCGTGCTATCTTGAGACTTCCTTATATTGGATACTTATTATTATGAGGGTGAGCCCAGGAAGTGTCTTGGCCCCTGCACTACTCTAAAGTAGATGTGTTGTTGGATACTAAGTTTGTATATGCTTTCATGCTTAACTCTTCTTATGTTTCCATGTTTATGAAATATTTCCCTTAGCCCCACTTTGCTTTTTTTACTTGACTCTTTTTGATGTTTATTTTACTTCCGCAACCAAGAATGTGTGCATGTTACAATCAAGAAGCTTGTTTGGGTTGTCTTCGAACTTCTCATTCGCCGTGTCACGTTTAGGCCCTTGGCCTGGGTCCTGACAAGCTTGGTATCAGAGTACTAGGGTGTTAATGGTCCTCAGAAATCCAACACACAGCGTTGATTAGAGTCTTATTCATGGTTATGAAGTGCACAACTATGAATGGGAGGCTATGAGTTGTTTTAGGAAACATTTCACTTCTTCATGATCTATGTCATGCAGTGGAGCTAAGTACCCTAAGGCTTATTACTGATTCCTTACTATTGCATTTCAAAATATGTCTCAAGCTATTCAGAATGGTGAACGGGATGGTAATCATCTCTCACATGAGGGTCAACTTCCCAATGGTGACATAACGAATATGGAGGTTCGCAATGCTCTATGGCTATGGGCCAAGGTTGTAACCACTCAAATCAATCAATAAGTGGGTGTCCCTGATACTTCAAAGGATAAGAGGAGGGAGAGGAAGGCTAAGAGGGCCTGAGTTGATGGTGCCTCATCTTTTACTAGTCTACCAGTTCCCAAGTACAAAAGGAAAAGGATCCCTTTTGCCACTTTTCAAGGATGTCGCAAGAAGCATCAAGAAAGGTGTTTGGTGGGCAACAAAGGTTGTTTCAACTATGGTGGTATTAGGCATAAGATGAGGGATTGTCTTGTGGCCTGCTCAGAAAGAAGAAGGAGGGTTCCATTTGAATGTGGCAATGGTTGGGTAAGTTTTCCTAGGTACCCAAAATGTGGAAGGAATCATAATGGAAGGTTTTTTAGGTATTCGAATACTTGCTATGGGTATGGCAAGATGAGCCATAAGATTTTTTATTTTCTATATGCTCAAAGGAAGGGCAAAGGTGTTGGTGTTCAAGCTTCTCCTACGTGCCACAAGTGTGGAAGATACCATTCGAGGGATTGTTTTGTCAGTTCGAGTGCTTGTTTTGGGTGTGGCGCAAAGAATCATAAGTTGAGGCATTGTCCATGGACTACTAAATATTATGATGAGGATAGCCATCGACGATCTCAATCATACCCCTCTAAGGGTTGCCAAACATAGCGTAGTGCTTCAATAATATGTTAAAGATTTTTTATTATGATGTGTATGCATTGATAGATCTGAGTGCCACTCTTTCTTTCATTACTCCTTTTGTTGCCAATAAGCTTCATGTGTATCCCAAATTATTATGTGAACCTTATGAAGTGTTTACCCCTGTCGGTGAGTCCATTATTACTAAAAGAGTCTATAGGGATTGTCCTATGCCCATATTGCATAAAGTCTTGCCTTGTGATGTTGTTGAACTTGATATGGTGGATTTTGATATTATTCTTGGGATGGACTGGTTGCATGCATATCATGCTTCCACTGATTGTAGAACCCGCAAGGTTAGGTTCCAATTCCCTAATAAGCTTGTCCTTGAGTGGGAAAGTCGTAATGTGGTTGTCAAGGGTAGATTCATTTCTTTTCTTAAAGTCCAAAAGTTGATTTCTAAAGGTCGCATGTATCACCTTGTAAGGGTTAGGGATGTTAAGTCTAAATTCCTTCCTATTGAGTCAATTCCAGTGGTCAATGAGTTTGTTAATGTCTTTCCTAATGAGCTTCCTGGTGTTTCTCCCGAAAGGGAAATAGACTTTGGTATAGACCTCCTCCCTGATACACAACTCATTTCCATTCCCCCTTATCTCATGGCTCCGGCGAAGTTGGAGTTGAAGGATCAATTGAGGAATTTGTTGGAGAAGGGTTTCATAAGGTCTAGCAAGTCACCTTGGGGTGCACGGATGTTGTTTGTAAAGAAAAAAGATGGTTTCCTTAGAATGTACATTGATTACCGGCAACTCAATAGAGTCAGTATAAAAAACAAGTACCATCTACTAAGGATGGATGACCTTTTTGATCAACTACAAGGGGCTATCACTTTTCTAAGATTGATCTTCGGTCTGGATACCACCAAGTGAGAGTGAGGAAGTGTGATATTCCCAAGATGGCTTTTTGGACTAGGTATGGGCACTTTGAGTTTGTGGTAATGTCTTTTGGCTTGACTAATGCATCGACAATATTTATGAATCTCATGAATAGGGTCTTTAAACCCTACCTTGATATATTTGTGGTGGTCTTTATTGATGATATATAAATTCATTCCTGGAGTGAAGAAGATCATGTGAATCATTTATGAGTGATGTTGTAAATTTTTAGAAATGAGAGGTTATTTGCTAAATATGAAAAGTGTGGATTTTAGTTGAAAGACATTACATCCCTAGGACATGTGGTGACGGGTAATGGCATTAAAATGGACCCTAAGAAGACAAAGGTGATAAGGAATTAGCCTAGGCTCTTGACTCCGACGGATATTAGGAGTTTCTTAGGTTTAGCGGGTTACTATCAGAGATTTGTGAATGGTTTATCTTGTATTGCTTCCCCTATGACAAAATTGACCCTAAACAAGGCAAAATTTGGTTGGATCGTTCAAACTTTGAAAGACAAGCTTATCTCTGCTCCTATCTTGGCTCTATCGAAAGGGTTAGAAGGGTTTGTGGTTTATTATGATTCCTCAAAAATTTGTTTGGGGTGTGTTTTGATGCAAAATAGCAAGGTGAATGCATATGCCTCTAGGCAACTTAAGGTGCATGAGTGAAATTATCCCACCCATGATCTTGAATTAATGGCCATGGTGTTTGCTTTGAAAATTTGGTGTCACTATATGTATGGGGTTCATGTTGATATGTTTACCGACCACAAGAGTCTCCAATATGTATTCACACAAAAAGATCTTAACTTGAGACAAGGAAGGTGGTTAGAACTCCTTAAGGATTATGACATGAATATGCACTATCATCCTGGCAAAGCTAATACTGTGATCGATGGTCTAGGTAGAGTGTCCATAGATAGTCTAGCTCATATTGAGGTCAGTAACAACGAGGTGGGTAGAGAAGTTTACCGATTGGCTAGATTGGGGGTTAGGTTGAATGAAGTTGATAACGGTGGTGTAATGGTTGTTGATGGTTCCAAATCTTCTTTGATTGAGGAAGTCAAGTCAAAGCAAGACCTTGACCCCGCCTTGCTAGAGTTGAGGGCTTTAGTGAAGGATGGTAAAGTGGAGGTTTCTTCCAAGGGAGAGATGGTGCCATTAGGTACCAAGGTAGGTTGTTTGTGCCTAATGTTGATGACTTAAGTGAGTTGATTTTGAAAGAGGCTCATAATTCATCCTATTCTATTCATCTCGATTCCACAAAAAGGTATAGAGACTTTAGGGAGGTATCTTGGTGAGGTTGATGAGATTACTTTGATTGGACTGAGTTTGGTTATAAAAGCTTTGGAAAAGGTGAAGTTGATAAAGGAGAGATTGAGGACAACTCAAAGTAGGCAAAAGTCCTACTCTAGTGTGAGAAGAAGAGACCTTGAGTTTGATGTTGATGATTGGGTATACTTAAAGATTTCACCCATGAAGTGTGTGGTCCGGTTTGGCAAGAAAGGGAAATTGAGCCCAAGATTTGTGGGGCCTTATAGAATTTTGAGGAGAATTGGTAAGGTTCCCTATGAATTTAAGTTGCCTATAGATATGAATATGGTTCATCCAGTCTTCCATTTGTCTATGTTGTTAGTGACCTAAGTGTTATATTGCCCCTATAAGTAGTGGGTGTTTTGGAAGATATCTTGACCTATAAGGAGGTCCCCGTGGAAATATTGGATAGGCAAGTTAAAAGGGTAAGGAACAAAGATGTAACATCCATCAAGGTACTTTGGAAGAATCAACAAGTTGAAAGTGCCACATGAGAAGTCGAGGTGGACATGAAAAAAGAATATTCATACCTCTTCCACTCTATTCAAGCCAAAGGTAACAAATTATGTCCTATCTATGATTTCAAATCTTATGTTTCAGCCTTCATGTCATTTTTGCATGCATTCATGTTCACAGTAACAAGTTTATGGCGATTTTTGACATTCATGTTGAGACTTTTTGAAAATGATGTTTAAGTACATTTGTTGCATTCATGTCGGGCTGAAAGCATCATAATTACTTCTCTTACTCACATTTCTTTTACATTCGGGGACGAATACTCTCAAGGGGGAGATATTGAAACACCCCTCGTGCTTCGAAGTACCCCATAATCGTAATTTCCATATATCTCAAAATTCGTGTGTGATTTCAAAATTTGACTTCATATTCTCTATCAGAGGGCAAAATTGAGTGAGAAATGGGTATAACCCAGATTTTAGAAGACCCGTAGTAAAAAATAATTTTCACCATTTTTTTGATTTTTAGTGTCTGTCCGCGGCCAGGTAGAGATGCGCCTGCGGCGTGGACTAGTGTATTTTGTGATCTGCGTATGGTCCACATCGTGCCTGGGCATGAACCAGTGTAATATTTTCCCCAGTTATCTTATTTCATCAAAAGGCATTGGGATAATAGCCTCATGCCCATTTAAACGTGAAATCTCCCATACTTAGCCATTTTTCAACTCTACAACTCACAAAATCCTCTCTAAAACCTCCCCAAGACATTATCAAATCTCTCTTTCAAATTCAAGAAATTTAAAGCTTAATTTTGGAACTCAAAAACCCATCTCAAGCTTCAAGTTTCCTTTAAGCTCATCTCAAGAAAATCCAAGTTTGAGGTATATGGATCTTGATCCATGGGTCCTTTCACCCATGGAGCCCAACCTTCTCTTTTTATGATAATTTCAAGGTGTATTACTTATGAGTATCTTTTATTATGAAATATGAACATAAATTATGTTGGGGTTTTATCAAGTATTGATTTATTATGCATGAATGCCTACTTTAAACTTATCCCATGAGTTGATATATGTCCATTGAGACTATGCATGATTTGAACTACGAAAACTATGTACTATTATGAGCTTTTGTGATGGATTTCAAGATACCCAAAATGAGGGTTTTACTACAATATTGATGGGTTGATTTGCATTGGGTTTACTTGTTTGTTTTACTCTTGAATTGCATGATTTTGAACAATTATCATGAGCATACCATGTGTTTGATAAAATTACATGACAAGAATTCTCAAGTTGTTGATGAACTATTACATGATTTACAAGTCAAGTGACTTCCTGATGATTAAGGGCTTTCAAGCATGTATTGAATTCGTGAAAAGTATCTATGATTTTACAAGTATCAAGTTGAGCCCTATTTTAAGATTTTTACCTCTTGTGAGTCATTCATGTTAAAGCAAGGGTTTATGTGTGATTATTATTTACTTTCATGTTCAAGTTAGGCTCACTATTAGAGGTCAACATGTTTATGAGCTACTCATGTCATGTTATCATGTTTCTTCTAGGTCACTAAACTTATGATTATTTCAAGTATTCCATGAGATTAGATTTAGCATCGATTGAGACTTAAGATGAGGGCTCAATACAAGGGATCCTTATATAAAGTCTTTAGTCTCTAAACTATGTGTCACTAGGATTATATTTACCTTTGCTATACTAGTGGATCCAGCTAGTGTACATTATCATGTTTATCATGCTTGGTTTGCCATGGCAAGTAGAGCACATTTCGTCGGGGGGTGTCATGCCCGGTCACCTGTACCGAGGGGATGTCATGGCTTGGATTCCAAGTTGCAGCTACTTGGTGTATGTTGGTTAAGGTCTCCTCCCACATATGTATATTATCATGTGCAAGTTAAATATTTTACATGCATGTTTCATTACAAGCATTGATCATACATGTCATATTGAAACTATATCCATTGCCTATATGTATGTATTTTGATTATGATGGCTTACATCTTTGTTGCATTACATCCCGCATACTTAGTACATTCAACGTACTAACATATACTTTATGCCTACATGATATACCATGTAGGAACCGAAACTCCTTTGATCATCCTCCTCCACGTGGCTAGTTCGGTTCTTTAACAAAGCTTTTGTGAGTCCTTAACTCTGAGGACGATATCTACTTTTATTCATGCTATCTTGAGACATGTTCCTTATGTTGGATACTTATTATTATGAGTGTGAGCCCGTGAAGTATCTTGGCCCTCGCTCAATTCTAAAGTAGATGTGTTGTTGGATACTAAGTTTGTATATCCTTTCATGCTTGACTCTTCTTATGTTTCTATGTTTATGAAAGATTTCCCTTAGTCCCATTTCCCTTTTTTTTTTACTTGACTCTTGTTGATGTTTATTTTACTTTCGCAACCAAAGATGTGTGCATATTACAAATAAGAGGCTTGTTTGGGTTATCTTCGGACTTCTCATTCGCCATGTCACATCTAGGCCCTAGGTTTGGGTCGTGACACGCCCAATGGTATAGTACGTGTGGAGGGCTATGGTCCGTAATACCCCTCCATATAGGCCTCAGAGTGGAATTTTCTAAGTATGGAATCACCATCTCAGAATTTGGTCGCGAAATGATTTTTTTAAGGGAGGTGGTACGGGCAACCATATGGCCCGTGTGGCTCATACGGCTTGTGTGACCTTCCACATGGGTGATTTTGTCAAATTTTTCTAAGTATGGGATTACCGTTTCAGACCTTCATCAAGCATAATTTTTTCGAGTGTTGGTTCACGGACAAGTATATGGTCCGTGTGATGTGTCACGGACCATATAGTCCTCCCTGAAGCGACAACATTCAATTTTTCAACTTGTTTCATCACTGGCGTTTTCATAAATATGATTTATTCTAAGGGTCTTTTGTGACTTCCTATGCTACCCAAAGTCTTCGTAATGACCTAAACATCATTTCTATCATTCAAGTTCATTCCTCACATTTAAAAATTCTCTCAATCACTCTCAAAGAACTCTAGTAGGAATTAAGCTTGAGGATCAAGGAAGGACTCTTTCTTCACCAAATTTCTTCTTGAATCTTCTCTACTAGCTAAGGTATGTGGGTTTGATTTTTGGTCCCTTTCAACCAAGAAGACCCAAAACCCTTTTTACTCAATTTCATGAAATTTTAGCTTACTTTAAATATGGGTTTTTAATATTATTCTTTATTAAATTCAATTGAAGTATGAGCTATATTTATTTGATGATTTTAAGTTGATTTAAGCCCTAATATGATGAATTGCATTGAAGTTATGAAGTCATCAATGTGCACATCCCCTTTAAAGCTTGATTTGTGCATGGGTAATCTATATTATGATTTAAGTAAGAATTTTACTTATGTCTCTACTTGAATTTCATAGTTTATTGTTGATTTAAGCTTGAATCTATATTACCCATGCTATTCTCATCTCATTCATAGCATATGCATGCATGAGCATTGGATTTATGAACTTATCGCTAGGTTAAGCTCACATATTGGTTATGAAAAGAATGTTATCACATAAATATCTATTGTTATTGGCTCTTTGAGCATATTGGGTGCTTGCACCATATTGTTTAATGAATGGGCTATTCCTATGCATGAGAAATACCATATTGAACTATGATTTGGCTTTTTTGCCCATGAATTAATGATTATGAAAATGTTTGGCTTTCAAGCCTAATTGTAAATTGAAATGAATTGAATTGACTTGTCTCTTTTAAAATCATCTATATATATAAGTATTCTCGTGTGATGTTTGACTTAGCACCGATATATTGGGGGCATCAGGGCTATCCCCAAGAGTCCTCTCCCTTTCCTTAAACTATGTGCCAGTATAGCAATGGTAGCTATCACTAAAATGACTGGGTCATAAGGGGAGGTTATTCATTTATTGATATGATATGAAATGATAATGGAAATAGTTTAAAAATGACCGGGTCGTAATGAAGGTGGCCATCACATCGAAATGATCAGGTCATAAGTGTGATATAGATTACCTTTGGCAAGTAATCTTCTCACCCGATGGGATGTCAATATCAAGAAAATTCATGTAATAGCTTGCATGAGTTTGAGATGTCGGTTATGGTCCCATACCTACTATATATATCAGTATTTGTGCATTTCATGCATCATTGGTTTCATGGCATATCGTATACTATATCTAGTACTTTATTCCCTTTGGTTTGGGTAGTTATGGCCTGTCATGGTACCATCTAGATAGCTTAGTTAGAGGCTTTATAAACTAGATTTGGGATTAATGACTTGGATATTGTCTAACTAGTTTCTTTCATACTAGTCCTGTTAATTTGTTTGGTCACCTTTAATTGAGATGTCGGTTATGGTCCCATACCTACTATACATATGAGTATTTGTGCATTTCATGCATTATTGGTTTCATGGCATATCGTATACTATATCTCTTGTTATATATCTCCTACTACATTGTGTGCCTTTGTCATCTAACATTGAATGCAGGTTTGGTAAATCATATACATTGTATACCCGCATACTCAGTACATTCAAATATACTAATGTATACTTTTGCCTAAGTGATCTCACCATGTAGAGACCGAGGATTACGTCCATCCACCGTATGACATCTAGCTTGGATCTTGAGGTTTGCTTATTGTGGTGAGTCCTATATTTTAAGGACAAACCACCTTTCCTCTACCTATGGTGTTTTATTTATATATTTACTTTGAGAGTGAGCTTGGGGTATGTCTTGGCCCCCGTCCTATCTTATGATTAGAGGCATCGTTGGACATTTTGTAAACTCGTTTATGATTGTATGCTAAGTGTTGTGTTTGGAGGTTATGCTTATGATTTTGTCTACCTAATGGTTAGCATTATTTGAATTGGTTATGAGCTTTATGATATGGTTATATGTAAGATGAGAAAGATCCTAAGTCCCAATTGCCCCCAGTATTGATGTGTTACGTGCTTTGTAAATTCATGTTTCTCTCATTTCCTATGACATCCCCATAGCGTGAATCCTATTCTCCCATCCCTTATAACTATATGTCTACTATTCAATTATGTTGTCGAATCGATGATGTGAGTATGGATACTATGAGGCTTATTTGGGAACTCTGGGGTTCCCATTAGCTATGTCACTCCTAGGCCCTAGGTCCGGATCGTGATACTACGTGGGAGGTAGGGGGTCCGAACCCCCTCGATCGGAAAATTATATTGTGGTGATTTTGTCAAATTTT
>DF365079.1:0-26254 GCA_000787875.1 Solanum virginianum
GGGTAGTTTGGGCTACTTTCATACCATGTTTCTAATCAGTGTAGAACCCGTAACATTGTAATATGAAGGTTGAGGATGACCAGTCTATTTTGTCCACTATAATGGGTTAGTCACTACTCTAAGGTTGATTAGAGGTTCGGGTTTTGCTCCCAAGTGTGGATGAAGGTAGGTGATAACCCTAACTATCCTATTGAACTAGGAATTAGCATTTTGGTTGTTGGTGGAGTTATTTGGTGGGCTTGTGCACCGGTTGTCTCTATTGGGTTTCATGAATAGGGTCTTAAAATACTACCTTGGTGTGGTGGTCTTTAGCAATGAGGCATTGATTTGCTTAGAGCTTGTGAATCATTTCGGGGGTAGTGTTACAAGTCTAGGAGGATAAGATGTTGTTTGCTAAATATGATAAGTGTGAATTGTGGGTAACAAGAAGGTGGTTAAAACTCCTTAAGAATTATGATATGAGTGTGTATTATTTCCCCAGTAAGGCTAATGTTGTGGTTGATGCTCTAAGTAGGGTGCCTTTGGGTAGCCTAGCATATGTGGATAATGGTGGCAAAAAGGAGACTGGTGGGGTCTATCGGTTGGTTAGGTTGGAAGTTAGGTTGAGGGAAGTTGAGAATGGTAGTATAGTGTTCTTGATGGTTCCAAATCTTCTTGGATTAAGAGGTCTAGATTAGGTAAGGCCTTGATTTCGCCTTACTAGAGATGAAAGTTTTGGGTGAGAAGGTGATAGAGTGGAGGTTGTCTCCCAAGGGGGAGATGGTGGTTATGGTACCAAGTGGAAGGTGTATTTAAGGTTAACAATTGTGTTAAGGATTGTGAGTCCTTATAGAGTGTAGAGGGAAGTTGTTAAGGCTGCATAAGTTGGGGGGTCGCCTTTGGATAGTGGTTTGGTTAGTCCGGTTCTTCATGCTTCTAGGTTGATAGGATATGTTGGTGACTCTAGTGCTATAGTACTCTTTGAGATGGTGGGTGATGTGGAGGATAAATTATCTTAGAAAAAGGTTTCAATGGAGGTGTTGGATGGATGAGTGGAGAAATTGATTGATAATGATATAAGGTTCGTCAAGGCCTTTTGGAAGAGTCATCTACTAGTATGTGGTTCTCAGGGATCCAGTGCAGGCATGAAGAAGCAATATCGTTTGTTCCCTAATGAGATAGTGCGGGAAGAGTCATCTACTAGTATGTGGTTCTCAGGGATCCAGTGCAGGCATGAAGAAGCAATATCCATATTTCTTTTATTCTATTCCAGCTTCTGATAACATGTCAAGTCCTTCTCTATGACTCCAAGTCTTGCATTTCAGCCCCTATGTCATTGCATGCACTCATGTTTATGTTGACAAATTCATGGTGATTTTGACAATCATGTTAAGAATTTGAAAATGGTATTTTACATGATATGTTGCATTCTTGTTGGGGCTGATTTGTTGATGATCATTCTTGTCCTGCATGTCTCTTTTCCATTCACGGACGAATGTTCCCGAGGGGGAGATATTGTAACAATACCAAAAAGTTCCTGAAAATGTGCCTCGAAAGTGCCCTAAATCTAATTTCCATTTATCTCAAACTCTGTGCATCATTTTGAAAATGGAACTTCATATTCTTGTTCAGGGGGTCAAATTGAGTGGGGAATGGGGCTAACCCAAATTTTAGAGCAACCGTATCAAAATCAGAAAATAGCAAAAAATGCGATTTAGGAGGGTCAACTTTAAAGGGGAATATCTCTTAGAACACAAAGAATTAGGTGGCCCACGACCTACCAACTTAAATCCCTTTGAATTATCTTTTCGACGCACTTGATTTCACTTCATTCTGAGTTCGAATGAAGGATTTATGCTCATTTTTGTAGAACTCGTTTGTGTAGAAAATACAAATTCCAGTGAGGTTAGCATGACATTCTGCGCGTACCCCTGTTTGTTTTGGTGCCTGTTTTAATTTTTTTGGTCCAAGACTTTCCCACACTTGAAAATACCTATACTTAGCCTTATTTCACCCTCATATCATCTATGTGGTGTTGAACCATTGTGTCCTTTCACCCATGGTGCCTAAGCCTCTTTTTTACTAATATTGTATGATTTAAAGTTGATTTTACATGTGGGTCTTGTATATTTAGAAATTTTTTGCAAAGTGATTTTAGTTCATGAAAGTATGGTTGTTTTAGCATGTTTTAAGCTCTAAATCTTGGATCTAATGTTGGTTTTGAGGAGGGGTTTTGATGTGAATGACTTGGGGGTGTTGCAAGGTATTGATAGATGGTTTTACAACAGATATTCTTGCATGATTTCATCTCTAAATTGCATAATCTTTCACACTCATTAAACACTCCCCAATTGTTTGATAAAATGTCTGGCTAGGGTGTTTTGTGGATTTGAAGGTCCAAAGTATGAGATATGATATGAATGTTGTTAAGAGAATGAAAAGAGCTTATGCATATGATATACTCCATATAAAGTGTTGTATTAGACCTTAATAAACTGAGGTGGGGGTTGTAATCGTCAACCGATGTGGGGTTTGTACTTATCAATCGAGGTGGGGATTTGTACTTATCAACCGAGGTGGGAGTTTGTACTCTTCAAACCATTTGAGGGGTTTGTACTTCACCACTAGGATGATGGGGTGTGACCATCATCAACCATATGAGGGATTTGTACCACACCACCTAGGATGATGGGGTGTGACCATCATCAACCAACCAAGGTTGGAAATCTAGCGTGGTTTATTCTATACATATGATATCCTAGATGAGCATGAGTTACTTAAGCATACTTTACTTTATCATTGATCATACATGTCATATTGCTATATTATGCGTATTGCCTATTGTTATGCATTTTGATTATGATGCCTATTTCCTGTTGCATTGCATGCTACATACTTAGTACTCTCAAATGTACTAACGCATACTCTTGCCTACATGATACCATCATGTAGGAACTGGAGCCCAAGTTGTTCTTCCTCCTCCTTCACGTGGCTAGTTTGGTGCTACTCCAGCTAGTTGGTGAGTTCTCTATTTTGGGGACCTTGGTCTATGTTATCCCTTACTTTGTATTGAGACACTCTACTTTATGTTGTACTTTGACTATCATTGTGAGTCCGGTTACCTTGTCTTGGCCCCCGCTCTTATCTATGTATTTAGAGGTGTTTGTTGGACAAGTTATTATCTATGATATATCTTTTGACTCTTGGTCTCTTAATGATGATGTTTTGCAAGCTATCCCTTAGGCCCTTTGCCCCTTATTCTTACTTTCTGTCTTTTACATGCTTCCACAACCAATGATGTGTAATGACAAGTTAAGAGGCTTGATTGGGTTCTTTGGGTTCTCTATTCGCCATGTCATGTCTAGGCCCTAGGCTTGGATCGTGATAGTGACCCCCGTTCCACTCATGTTAGAGGTGTTCTTTGATATGGATATGTATGTTATGAGCTTGACTCTTATTATGTTTATGTAATTATGGAAGACTTTCCTTAATCCTTATTCCCTCCTATGCGTTAATGTTTTTTGTTGATATGGTATGGAATTCCTAAGACCCTATTATCCCCATAGTGTGAGTCATACGTAACCGTCCCGTAGTCTTTATTTTCTATGTGATCATGTCAATCCTCTTCCCTATCACCTCCCCATAGCTTGAGTCCAAAGTCCCACTTCCCCCAAAACTATGTCATACGATAGAGCTAAATCCTCTAAGGTTTATTTCTGACTCCTATCTGTTACATTATAGAATATGTCTTAAACCCTTCAGAATGGTGGACAAGATGGTAACTATTCCCCACGTAATAATTAACTTCTAAATAATGACAAATCTAATATGGTGATTTGTAATGCCTTATGGCTATTGGTGAAAGTTTTAATCGCTCAACTAAATCAACAGGTGGGTACCCTTAAGATTATAAGTGACAAGAAGGGGAAAAGGAAGGCTAAGATGGCCCGAGTTGATACTTCAAGTGTGGAAGTATTGGTCATAAGATAAGGGCTTGTCCCGTTGCCTCCAAGAAAGGGAGAAAAAGGGCTCAATTTGAAGGTAGACTTCTACATGCTAAGCTGGGTGGTAATGGTGAACCAAATCCTCCTACGTTCCAAAAATATGGAAGGAATCATGGCGGAACATGTTTGAGAAACACGGGTACATGCTTTGGGTGTGGCAAGATGGGCTGCAAGATGGTTGATTGTCCATATTTTCAAAACAAGGGTAAAGATAGTCGTCCTCAAGAGCATGGTGCTCATGGGAATCAAAAGCACAAGGTGGTTCTAAATGTGTTAGTGATACTATTCCTAAGTGTCGAAGGTGTGGCGAAAACCATGGAGAAATTTTTTGGAGAGGATCGTGTGGTTGTTTTGGCTATGAAAAATGGGGCACGAAATTCCCGAATGTCCTAATGTTGCTACAAAAGGTAAGGAAGGGCGTCCTCATGGTCAAATGCTTCCAATAGGACAAGTTCAAGGAGGTTTCCAAAATTCTAGGAGGTGTTTTGCATAGAAAGTAATTCTATGATGTTAAAGAGAGACAAAAGGTGGATGAGGCACCCTACATGGTCACTAGTATGTTAAAACTTTTATGATTATAATGTGTATGCTTAATTTGATCTGGGTGCCACTCTCTCTTTCATTACTCCATTAGTTTCCAATAGACTTCATTTGTGTCCCGAATTATTATGTGAACCCTTTGAGGTATCTACCCCCGTTGGTGAGTCTATTATTGCTAAAAGAGTCTATAGGGGTTGTTCTATGTCTATATTGTACAAAGTCTTGACTTGTGATTTTTGAGCTTGACTTGATAGATTTTGACATTATTCTTGGGATTGATTGGTTACATGCATAGCATGCTTTTATTGATTGTAGGACCTGTAGATTTAAGTTCTAATTTATGAATGAGCTCATCTTTGAGTAGGAAAGTCATAATTCAGTGGTTAGGGGTAGGATCATCTCTTGTCTTAAGGCCCCAAAGTTGATTTCTAATGGTTGCATTTATCATCTTATAACGGTTAGGAATGTTGAGTCTAAAGTCCCTTCTATAGAGTCAATTTCGGTGGTCTATTAGTTTTTTGATGCCTTTCCCAATTTACTCCTTAGTGTCCCCCCCCCCCCCACGAAAGGGAAATAATTTTGATATATACCTCCTCCTTGATTCCAACCCATTTCTATTCCTCCCCACCATATAGCCCCAACGAAATTAAAAGAGTTAAAGGATCAATTGAAAGATTTATTGGAGAAGGATTTTATAAGGCCTAGCAAGTTAACTTGGGGTGCACCGTTGTTGTTTGTGAGGAAAACAGATGGCTCATTAGAATGTGCAGCAACTACCGACAACTCAAGAAGGTCAACATAAAGAACAAGGATCCTTTGCCAAGTATAGATGATCTACTTGATCAACTACAAGGTTCTAGTCACTTCTCTAAGATCAACCTTTGCTCTGGGTATCATCGAATGAGTTTAAAAGAGTGTGACATACCTAAGATGGAATTTTGGACTACAAATGGACATTTTGAATTTGTAGTGATGTTATTTGGCCTAACTAATGCACCAGCGAAATTCATGGATCTTATAAACAGGGTCTTTAAACCCTACCTTAACATGTTCGTGGTAGTGTTCATAGATGATATTTTGATTTACTCCCAAGGTAAATAAGAGCATGTGAAACAATTGAGGGTAGTGTTAAAATTTTTGAGGGATGAGAGTTTGTTTGCTAAGTTTGATAAATGTAAATTTTGGTTGAAAGAGGTTGCCTTTCTAGGGCTTGTGGTGTCGGGTGAAGTGATAAAAGTGGATCCTAAAAGATTGAACTGGTGAGAAATTGGACAACAAAGTTCATCGATTAGCTAGGTTGGGTGTTTAGTCGAATGAAGTTGAAAGTGGCGGCATGGTGATTGTTGATGGTTCCAAATCCTCTTTAATTGAAGCGGTCAAATCCAACCAAGATCTTGATCCCTCTTTATTAGAGTTGAAGGCCTTAGTGAAAAAGGGAAAGGTGGAGATTTTCTCCCAAGAGGGAGATAGTGTCCTTAGATACCAAGATAGGTTTTGTGTACCTGATGTCGATGAGTTAAGGGATATGATTCTGAAAGACAGACATAATTCATCCTATTTTATTCACCCCGGTTCTACAAATATATATAGGAATTTAAGGGAAGTGTATTGGTGGGGTAGTATGAAAAGAGATATTGCAAAGCTTGTAGCCGGCTGTCCCAATTGCCAATAAGTCAAAGCCAAATGTGTCACGACCCAAACTAGGGCCTAGATATGACACGACGCATGGGGAACCTAAAGGAACCCTAAGCAAGCCTCTTAAGATATCATTACATATCCTTGGTTGCGGAAGTAATTAAACACAATAAAACAATAGAATAAGGGCATAGGGACTAAGGAAAAACATTCATTTCATAAAACATAAAGAGAGTCAAAGAGAGTCAAGCATATAGCATCATTACATACTTGTCCAATAACACCTCTAAACATAGAACTTAGCGGGCATAAGAAAAGTAACCAGGTTCACCCTCATAATAATGATAATAGAAAACCCAAATTTACAAGATATAGTATAAACATAAGCGTGAGAGAAGATAGATATTGTCCCTGGACTTGAGGACCCACCAAAAGCTAACTTGAACAATACATCTAGCCACGTGGAGGAGAATCAATAGGAGCTCTAGTTCCTATATGGTAATATCATGTAGGCATAGAGTATGCATTAGTATGTTTGAATGTACTAAGTATGTAGGATGCAATGCAATAAGAGATAGGCAACGTAGGCAAAATGTAATATCATAAGCAATAGATAGCATCTAACAATATGTCATATATAAATGATGTTTGCAGTAAAATATGCTTATAAAGAACATATTACATGTATAGGAATATACCATCATCATAGACCAAGTAACTTAGTACTTGGAATCCAAGGTAGGCCACCCCTTAGAAGTGATTGAGATACCAACCCCTCAATTGGTTGATGGCTTACCACCCTCATCCTAGGAGATTAAGGTAGCAACCCCTCAATTGGTTGATGGCTTACCACCCCCATCCTAGGCGATTGAGGAGGTATCAACCCCTCAATTGGTTGATTACGATCACACCCCGCCATCCATGTTAATTGAGGTATCAACCCCTCAATTGGTTGAGGATGGTCACACCCTGCCATAGATGGTGATTCCTTACCACCCCCATCCTAGGTGATTGAGGCATCACCCCTTAATTGGCTAGGTGAAGTCATAACACAATAGGCACTTCTCATGAAATCAATATATGCATATCACCCTTTCATCATCATAAAGTCACTTAAGTCATAGGTCATGCAATAAATCATCAATGGCTCAAGAACCCTAAACTAGATATTTTATCAAACACTTGGTGTGTGTGTGTGTGTAATGCTAATATAAAATTATACCATTCAAGAGTGATATCATGCAAGAAAACATGAATTAAATCAACCCACAAACACTTGGTAATACCATTTTGCAAAATGCATTGAAATCCCTCATCAAATCTCATAATAGATCATAGTTTCATAGATCAAAACATGCATAGTTATAGTAGACAAATCGCCTTATAGTATAAGATTAAAATAGGTAAACATATATTTCAAATCATCATTTCATAAACCCCCAACATAATTTGTAATCATAATTCCAGATAAATGATACCCATAAATCACTCAACTTGAAAACATGCAATTTCATAAAAAGGAGAGTTGGGCACCATGGTTGAAAGGACTCAATGGTTAAAATCCACATACCTTAATCTTGAAGTATCTTGAAGAAGAACTTGAGGAGGACTTAGGGCATGACTTGGGTTCCTTGAACTCCGACAAAACTTCTTGATGTTCTTGAGAATGGACGGAGAATTTGATGAAGACTTGAGAGGAATTTGAGAATTTTTGGGGAATTTTTAGGGCTACAAAGGGCTAAAGAATGAGGGATTTTCGCATATATAGATATGGGGTTCTTACCCAATTGCCCAAGAGTAAAAAAAAGAATTTTTGGAAATTTTTACCAAGTCCGCGCCAAGTTGAAGTCGCGGACTGGTCGCGTGAAGTTTCGCTAAAAAATTATTTTCTTGGCATGGATAAAAGTATACCTTATAGGTACTCATTTTCCTATTCAATTTTTCCCTCTAAATAAGAATATTAGGTCAGATTTGTAAATTTTTTGACGAATTTGAAGATATTCAAAAAATACATCATAGGGTCTTTTCGAGCTATGTGGAGGGGTGTTTAAATATCCTCAATTTGAGATATAAGGGAAATACAATTATGGCACCTTCCTAGGCAAGTGTGGGGCATTTCTGAATGCCAAAGGTCGGGTGGCCTAGCCTAAGATATAGAGGTTCCTACTTGGAAGTCGGAAGAAATAAACATGGATTTTGTGATTAGCTTCCTAAGACCAATAGGAATTTTGATTCCATATAGATTATTATTGATAGAATGACAATGTTGGCTCACTTCCTACTAGTTAAAATGACTTATAGTGCCAAAGATTATGCTAAGTTATACATTCATGAGTTGGTAAGATCACATGGGGTTCCACTGGCTACCAATTTGGATCATGTACATAGTTTACTTCACACTTTTGGAGGTCCTTCAAAAAAGTGCCTTGGTACTACAGTCAATATTAGCATGGCCTTCCACCAACAAATAGATGGTCAAGTCGAAAGGACAATTCAAACTCTTGAGGAGATGCTTAGGGCTTATGTTTTGGAGTTTAAGGGTAATTGGGATGAGCATTTTCCACTTATTGAGTTGGCTTACAACAATAGCTATCACTCTAGCGTCGAAATAGGTCCTTTTGAAGCTTTATATGTTAAATGTTGTAGGTCTTCAGTTGGGTGGTTTGATGTGCAGGGGAAATGGCTTTAATAGTTCCATATTTATTCTAGAAGCTTTGGAAAAGGTGAGGTTGATAAGGGATAGATTGAAGATGGCTCAAAGAAGGTAAAGGTCCTACTCCAATCTGAGGAGAAGAGATCATGAGTTTGGCGTTCATGATTGGGTGTATTTGAAGGTCTCACCCATGAGAGGTGTTGTCCAGTTTAGCAAAAACCGTAAGTTGAGCCCAAAGTATGCAGGTCCTTATAGACTCTTAAGGAGAATCGTCAAAGCTTCCTATGGGTAGGAGCTACCAATGGAAATGAATATAATTCATTCGGTCTTCCATAAATCTATGTTGAGGAAGTGTGTAAGTGATCCAAGTTCTATAATGCCTTTGGAAGTTGTTGGAGTTGTGAAATATAACTTGACTTATGAGAAAGTTCCAGTGGAAATATTAGATAGACAAGTAAAGAGGTGGAGAAACAAAGATGTGGCATCTATCAAAGTCCTTTGGAGGAGTCAAGAACTTGAAAGTTCCACTTGGAAAGTCGAAGCAGACATGTAGAAGTGATACCCTTATCTTTTTTCACTCTATTCAAGCCTAAGTTAACAAGTTAATCCTATCTATGGTGTCAAGTCTTGTACTTTAGCCCCTCTACATCATGTTGCATGCATACATGCTTATAAATGACATGTTTTGATGATTTTGATGCATAAGATTGAAATTTTCATGAAATAGTGTTTAAGTTGCATTGATGCATTCATGTAGGATAAAAGTTATCTAATCGCTCTTCTAAAGTACATTTCCATTACTTTGGGGAGGAATGTTCTCAAGGGGGAGTTATTGTAACACCTCTCATACGAATCAAAAAAAATACCCTATAGTGTATTTCTTTAATGTATTAAAATTTGTGTGTGTTTTCAAAAATTCGAGTTTGTATTCTTTTTCATGGCCAAAATAGTGTAGGAAACCAGTGGTCTTCCATTTTTAGGTCACCCCTATCGAAAAATAATTTTTTGGGTAATTCAGGGCTTATCTAGTAAGGTACGCAACTAGTCCACGTCGCGGACTTGGTTCCTTATAGTACATAAATGGACTAAACTAATTCCTAGGACAAAATAGGTGAAAATTAAACTTCGCGCAAAAATGACATATGTTAGGACAAGTCTGCTGAGGGCATTTGGGTAATAACCCAATACTTATATAGATGGAAATCCTTCATTGCACAGCCATTGTAAGCTCTAAATATCACAAAACGCCTCCTAAAATCCTCTCTAATCTTCATCAAATTTCTAAATTAAATTCAAGACTCTCAAGAATACTATTTGGATTTCAAGAATTCAAGTGAAGCCCACAAGTCCTCTCAAGTTTTCCTTCATGAAATTTCAAGCTTAAGGTATGTGGGTCTTCATCCATGGGTCCTTCTACCCATGGAACCCAACCCTCCCTTTTAATAGATATCTGATGATTTCAAGTCTTGAAACTTTGTGGGTACTTCTTATTATGCATTATAAACATGAATTATGTTTGATTTAAATTGATATGATTTTGCAAGAACATCTATTCAATGTTATCCTATGACTTGACTTATGAATATTTAAGTTATGGATGATATGAACTATGAAAACTATGAAAGATTATGGATTTTTAAAATTGAGTTTATGACATCCAACTAAGGGTTTGACTATAATGTTGGTGGGTTGGTTTGAATGTTTTTGTAATGATCATGTTTACCTCATCCATGTGCAATACTCACGTATTTCATGATTTTTAAGTCAAATTGCATACATCCACCCTATTTGACTAAATTTACAAGACAAGGGCTCTTACGTTGATGAATGACTATTGCATATTTTGCAAGACAAGTATGATATGATAAATTATATGCCCCTAAGCGTGTATTGAACTCATGAAAAGTTTCTATAATTGATAAATAAGAATTTGAGCCTTTAGGATATGTCTCTACCCTCATGTGAATGAATAATGTCTACACAAAGGGGTCAAGTATGATAATTGTTTTACCTTCATGTAGAAGTTAATACTCACTTGAAGAGGCCAAGTTCATGAAACAACTACTCTTATTATGTTAAGATATTTTTACAAATTATTCAAGTTATGATTATGTCATATATTGTGTGGCACTAGACTTAACAACGAATGAGACTTGAGGTGAGGGCTCCACTCAAGGGTTCCTTATCTAAAGTCTTGGTCTCAAAACAATGTGCCACCATAGGTTACTATTTCTCTAAATAGGTTTTTACTAGTCCATCCAACTAGGACAAGCTCTCCTTTTTTGTGTGGGTGCAACATCAGGACTGCATGTAGTAGCTCGCATGGTTTTATATGTTGGTTAAGGTCCCCTCCATATTACACAAGTTTGACTATCTCCATGCATGTTGGACTTAAGCATTGATTATACATTTCATATTGATCTTATATCTATTTATTATGATTATGATATTTTTCAATTACAGGTTCCTTGTTGTATTGCACCCTGTATACTTAAAACGTTGCAAGAACTAATGCATACTTTTTGCATACATGATCTAATCATGTAGGTACCAGAGCTCCTATTCATTCTCCTCCTCCATGTGGCTAGATAGTTGATTGAAGATTGCTACCGGTGAGTCCTCCATTTCGGGGACAACATTCTATTACTTTCATGCCTTTGTTAAGACTTGTCTTTTTATGGATATTTATCTTTTGAGGGTGAGCCTGAGAGATGTCTTGGTCCCGATTCCACTCATCTTAGAGGTATTATTAGATTTGGATAGGTATGTCATGAGCTTGACTCCTTTTTATGCTTAAGTAATTTTGGAAGACTTCCCTTAAACCTTATCCCCTCCTACAAGTTGATGTTTTTTGTTTATATAGTGTGGAAGTCCTAATCCCTATTATCCCCATAGTGTGAGCCATACTTATCCGCCGCTTAGTCTTTATTTGCTATGTGATCATGTGAATTCTCTTCCTTATAACATCCCCATAGCTTGAGTCCAAAGTCCCCCTTCCCTTAGAACTATTTGTTTGTTGTTTATTTATGCTTCCACAACCAAGGATGTGCTATGTATGCTTAAGAGGCTTGTTTGGGGTTCCTTCGGCTTCTCTATTTTTCGTGTCACACCTAGGCCCTAGGCTTAGGTCATGATAATAAAAATTGAGTAAAGAAATTCTGTAATCCTAATTATCAAGTTGTCTATGCTTACTCCGAGTCTTCATGCATATTTATGAACATGTTTGTAACAACCCAGACCATAGGCCTAGTTGTAGCATGGCGAATGAGGTACATTCGAGTTCCTCATTCATAAAGTATATTATAGGTAATGACATAAAGATAAGATGTAAAACTAAGGGAAACGGAGCTAAGGACCACAACATAAAACCATAGTGAGATAAAATAAATAGATACAATCATAGCATGTGTCCAATAATACCTCTAACATAGACTTTGAATGGGCTAAGCCCATGTTCAAGCTCACTCGCAAATACAATTGTAGCAAAAGAAAATATAAAGCTGAAAAGTAAAATGTTTTAATACATCAATCTAGAAAGAAAACTAGGATGTTGTCCCTGAACTAGATGATTCACCAACTCCCATAATCAACAATCCAAAGCTAGCCACGTGGAGGATACTGGGAGCACTAGTCCATACATGGTTAAATTATATAGGCATAGACTATGCATTAGTATTTTGAATGTACTGGTATATAGGTATGCAATGCATGATATGGAAACAATGATGAAATAAATACTAAGTCTCATGTTAAAATCATATATCATTTACAATGGCATTAGTAAGTCATAATCAAGCTAGTATCATTTAAACATCAAAAGGCAACTTTAGAAGGACTTAATAGGGAGCATGGATGAACATCGTCGTGAATAAGAAAATCATATAAACTTGGGACATACATGAATTGTAGGGATTTAAATTATATATCATAGAAGAAACATCTTCGAAGCATGAAGACATACAAACATGTGATCATTTGACATATTACTTTAGCCATAGAACATGAGATAATGTATATGAGAACTAAAGAATGTAACCTTACTTGAATGCATGATATGATGCATAAACTAAATTTGTGAGAAAACATATGTTGTTATATACAATTAAAATAGTAATTTTCTTGGGTGAACAATACATCACTTTAGATGAAAGACTATTTTATTATGAAAGAAACATAAGTGATCATAATGGGAACCACCTTATATAATTGAAGACATAGTCATATACCATTTGGAGAAATATGTAGAAGTTAATACTCACTTGAAGAGGCCAAGTTCATGAAACAACTACTCTTATTATGGATGTTTCCCCTACATCAGAAGAAAAAGGGAGATCACTTGCCAAGGTGACCTCCTAAGATGCCTTGGCGGATCCCCTAAAGCTAACTATTGAGCAAGCCTCTACTAATGGGTAGCTAAGAAATAAACCTCTACTAGCAGATGACTCCTATTCCTTACAGTGGCATATACTTATGGCACAATGGGATTCTACTAATGGTCTTATTCCACTTCTAACGGCGAGCTTTTGTATTAATCCCAAGGTCCACTCGGCACTAAGTAAAACTCTCATGAATAATCATAAGCATGAATCATAGAGTCATTTAATATGGAGAGGTATTCTACTAACCCATCTCATAAGTATTTAAAACATTAATAATCATTATTAGGATAGATATTAAATCTTGTCTATGCCTCTACTAAGGGGTATTATCATCTCATAGTCATAATAAAGAGAACTCACATTTCAATTATTCATTCATTCTTGACTTCAATACCATTCTAGGAGCATACCACGTCATGGGATATTCCATGATGCAATGCAATAATACATGTAACATTGCTTTAAGATCTTGAGACTTGACGAAAATACGCATACTCATGTGCATCCATGACGAAACAACCCATACTTGAGGTGACCCATAAACCAATTCACAAACCCTTTACTTGAAATCAATAAAATGCATGAGTTAATACACCAATCCATGAAATTCATGTGATACAAATTTTATTCATATATAGTAATAATAAAGAAGTATGAATTTAAGTAAAACCGAAAAAAATTGTATCAACTTCATAACCAAAAATTATGTAAATAAGGAAAAATCACAATTAGTCATGGAATAATGAGAATTACTAGTTATTCATGTATAAGAGTAGTAGGATTCACCAATTTAAGAGATAATTTAAGAAACTCATATCATAATCTTCCTAATCCCCAAATCGGCTAGTAAAGAAACCTCAAATAAATCATGCGTTCCAAGTAAAACAACTTTGTTTATAGTTGTTTCATGTATATAAGTAGTAGAATCGATCAAGTTAACGTCAAGTTTAGGAAACCCATCAAATATATCTAAAACCCTAACTTCCAAAATATAGGAATTCAAGACATAATATCCTTCCATGAAATTAAATATTATTTTATAACAATATATGCTAACTAACATCAATAAATTTATAATACAAGCATTTGGAATCATAATACCAAAACCCATGAACAATTGCATACTTGAAATTAAGGAATGGAGTAGAAAATAATTTGGATCTCCGTGGGTGAAAGGAACCCATGGATGGAACCCATATACCTTGGTAGAAGAACTATGGAAGAACCTTGATTTGATAAGAAGAACTTATAACCCTAGATTTGGTCTTCTCTTTAACTTGAGGAAGAAGGGACTTGAGAGAGTTATAATATTTTGGTTGAATGATTTGGAAGTGAAGGGTAAAGGGGTAGTATAGGTATATTTTAGTGATCACAAAGGCTTAAAACCATGTAGTTTAGGAATTGAATAGATGTTTATTTAGGAAAAATCTCTTCACTAAAGTGGCCAGATCAAACTATGAATGCTCGTTTATGGGCCATAAAAACAAGCACAACTCGTACTGTTGTTCGTAGACCATGATCTAGAAACCATTATTTCAGGCCCCAAAATCATAAACCATCCTACCATCCATGGAATGGATCATGAGATGTAAAAACCCATTGTAGTCCTCTTCCATACTTATCAAAAATTCTAATTTCTAGGTGTCATGACCCAAGCCTAGGGCCTAGATGTGACACGGCAAATAGGGACCCGAAGGGACCCCAAACAAGCCTCTTAGCATATCAATCACACATCCTTAGTTGTGGAAGCAAAGTAAAAAACAATAAGAGATATAATAAAATGGAAAGCGGGATTAAGGGAAGTATTGATATTCATAAAAGCATAGAAGAGTCTAAGCTCAAAGTATAAGTACGTAATAATAACCAACAATACCTCTAACTTGAAATGGAGCAGGGCCAAGACATTTTCTGGGCTCAGCCTCATAATAACAAATGTTCAATATAATGAAGTCTCAAAATAGCAAAAGAAATATAGATAGTGTCCTCGGACTTGAGGACTCACCAATGCTTATCTCTAAAGTACCAAACTAGCCATGTGTAGGATGATCAAAAGGTGCTCGGGTCCCTACATGGTAATATCATATAGGCGTAGAGTATGTGTTAGTACATTTGAAAGTACTAAGTATGCAGAACGCAATGCAACAAGACATAAACAAATATATAGTCAACATGCATAATCATAAGCAATGGATATATAATATCAATATGGAATGCATGATCAATGCTCAGAATAAAACATGCTTGTAAATCATTAATCTTACACAATATATATATATATCATACATACGTGGGAAGTGACCACAATCAATATAGACCAAGCAACTACAACTTAGACTCCGAGGGCTAATACCCCCTTGATTAAGGTGACCGGACATGACACCCCCGGCTAAGTGTGGTCTACTTGCCAAGGTAAACCAAACATGATGACATGAACTAGATGGATTCATTAGTATACCAAGGGTAATAATCATAATCCTATGGTGGCACATAGTTTAGAGACTAATGACTATATATGATGACCCCTTGAGTTGAGCTCCTATCTTAAGCCTCAAACAGTGTTAAGTCAAATCCCTCGGAATACTTGAAATAATCATAACTTGTATGGCTTGTAAGAAATATGTATACATGACATGAGTAGCTCTTGAAACATGCTTGACCTTCTTTTGTGAGCCTAACTTGAACATGAAGTAGATCATAATCATATATCAACCCTTGCTTTAACATGAATGCCTCACAAGAAGTAAAAATTCTTGAAATAGGACTTAACTTGATACTTATAAAATCATAGATACTTCTCATGAATTCAATACATACTTGAAAGCCCTTAATTCTCATATAGTCACTTGACTTGTAAATCATGTAAAAGATCATCACTAACTTAAAAATTCTTGTCATGTCTTTTTAACAAACACATGGCTAGTTCATGATACTTGTTCAAAATCATGCAATTCAAGAATGAATTAAGATGAGTAAACTTAATGCAAATCAACTCACTAGCATGTAGCAAAACCCTCATGTATGGCACCTTGAAATCCTTCACAAAAGCTCATGATAGTTCATACTTTCATAGCTCAATACATGCGTAGTCTCAATAGACAAAATCAATTCATGAAATAAGTTTTAAATAGATAGTCATGCATAATCAATCAATAGTTCATAATACCCCAACATAATTTATATTTGTAATCCATGATAAGAGATACCCATAGGCAATACAACTTGAAAACATGCAATTTTTATGAAAAGGGAAGGTTGGGCTCCATGAGTGAAAGGACTCAATAGATAAAACCCATATACCTTGAACCTTGGATTCCTTGAGGTGAACTTGAAGTAGACTTAGAGCTTGAAATGAATCCTTGAGTTCCAAAGTTGAGCTTGAGATCCATAGATTTGAATGAGAGAATTGATGGAGTCTTAGAGGGGTTTGAGAGAGGGTTTTGTGAGATATAGAGTTGAAAAATGGCTAAGTATGGGTGATTTCACGCTTAAGTGGGCATGGGGCTATACTCCAATGCCCTTGGCCGAAACAAAAAAACTAAGGAAAATAATACACTGGTCTGCATCCAGTCCGTGATACGAGCCAATTGCAGAGGCAGTTTTTGTGCTAATCCGTGCCTAGTCCGCATCGCAGCCTGGTCGCGGATGTACACTAGAAATTGAATATTAGCAAAAATTATTTTTCTCTACGGGTCTTCTTAAATCCGAGTTATACCCATTCCCCACTAAATTTTGCCCCCTGATCAAGAATATGAATGAATTTTTGAGATCACACACGGATTTTGAGATATATAAAAATTACAATTATGGGGCATTCTGAAGAATATTTTGGGCGTTTCAATATCTCTGCCTTGGGAACATTCGTCCCCTAATGTCAAAGAAACATGCAAAAGAGAAGTAATTATAAAAATGTGAGCCCAACATGAATGCAAAAAATTTACTTAAACATCATTTTCAAAAATCTCAATATGAATGTCAAAAATCACCACAAACTTATTACCATAAACATGAGTGCATGCAAAATGAAATGAGGGCTAAAACTTAAGATTTGAAATCATGTAGAGGACTTAAATTAGTACCTTTAGCTTGAGTAGAGTGGAAAAGATATGGGTATCACTTTTTCATGTCCGCCTCGGCTTCCCATGTGGCACTTTCAACTTGTTGGTTCTTACAAAAGACCTTGACGAAAGCTACATCTTTGTTTCTCAACCTCTTCATTTGTTTATCCAAAATCTCCACAGGGACCTCCTCACAGGTCAAATTATCTTCTATAACACCTACTACATCCAAAGGGCACTATAGCACTTGGGTCACCCACACACTTTCTCAACGTGGACACATGGAAGACCGGATGAACCATATTTATCTCCATAGGCAACTCTAGCACATAAGCAACCTTACCCACTCTTCTCAAAACTTTATAAGGTCCCACAAACCTTGGGCTCAATTTCCCATTTTTGCCAAATCGGATCATACCTTTCATGGGTGAGATTTTCAAGTAAACCTAATCACCAATCTTAAACTCAAGATCTCTTTTCCTCACATCAGAGTAGGACGTTTGTCTACTTTGGGCTAATTTCAATCTCTCCCTTATCAACCTCACCTTTTCCAAGGCCTCCACGACCAAATTTGGACCTAGAAAAGTCATCTTTCTCACTTCAAACCACCCAATCGAGGATTTACAATGCCAATCGTATAAAGCTTCAAATGGAGCCATTCCAAAGCTTGAGTGGTAGCTATTGTTGTAAGCAAACTCAATAAGTAGAAGATGTTCATGCCAACTACCCTTAAACTCCAAGACACAAGCTCTAAGCATATCCTCAAGGGTTTGGATAGTTCTCTTGGCTTGACCATCCATTTGAGGATGCAAAGTCGTGCTAAGCTTAACCTTGGTACCAAGACCTCTTTGGAAAGATCTCCAAAAGTGAGAAGTGAATTGAGCATGATGATTCGAAATGATAGATAAGGGTACCCCATGCAATCTAACCAATTCATGTATATAGAACTTGGAGTAATCTACGGCACCATAAGTGGTTTTGACCGGTAGAAAGTGAGCCAACTTTGTCATTCTATCCACAACAACCCAAATAGAGTCAAAATGTTTCCTAGTCCTAAGCAACCCAACCAAAAAATCCATATTGATCTCTTCTCACTTCCAAGTAGGAATTTCTATGTCTTGGGCTAGGCGATAGGGCCTTTGATGTTAGGCTTTCACTTGTTGGCTATTGTGATATTCGATATGAACTTAGAAATGTACCTCTTCATACCATCCCACCAATACCCCTCCCTCATGTTTGTATACATCTTTGTAGAATCGAGGTGAATAGAATAGGATGAATTATTGGCCTCCTTCAAGATCAATCCCCTTAAGTCACAACATTAGGCACACACAATCTACCTTGGTACCTAAGGGCACCATCTCCCCCTTGAGAGAAAACCTCCACCTTACCATCTTCCACCAATGTCTTTAACTCTATCAATGTGGGGTCAAGATCTTGTTTTGACTTTACTTCCTCAATCAAATAAGATTTGGAACCATCCACAATCACTACACCACCATTTTCAACTTCATCCAACCTAACCCCCAATCTAGCCAACCGGTGAGCTTCTCTAGCCACCTCTTTGCCACCATCATCAATATGAGCTAGACTACCCGTGGATACTTTACTTAGAGCATCAACCACAATATTAGCTTTTTCAGGATGATAATGCACACTCATAGCATAATCTTTAAGGAGATCTAACCACCTTTTTTGTCTCAAGTTAAGATCTTTTGGTTGAACACATATTGGAGACTCTCATGGTCAGTAAATACATCAACATGAACCCCATACAAGTAATGACGCCTGATTTTCAAAGCAAACACCACGGCCACCAATTCATGATTATGGATAGGATAATTCTTCTCATGTACCTTAAGTTGCCTAGAGGATTATGCTATTACCTTGAAATTTTGCATTACAACATACCCCAAACCAATTCTTGGGGCATCATAATATACCACAAACCCTTCTAACCCTTCTGGTAGAGCCAAGATAGGAGCATAGACAAGCTTTATCTTTCAAAGTTTGAAAACACTTTTCACATTCATCAGTCCACACAAATTTTTCCTTCTTTTGGGACAACTTTGTCATAGGATAAGCATAGAAGAAAAGCCATTCACGAACCTTCAGTAGTAACCCACTAAACCCGAGAAACTCCCAAATAATCATGGACTCAAGGGTCTAGGCCAATTTCTAATTACCTTCGTTTTCTTCACCAAATTCCCTAGAAAAGCAACCTCTTATAATGGTGATGACATCGGGCATATCATCCACCTCTTGTCTTCCGTGAAGAGCATAGAATCTAGTTTGCCTTGGAACACCCCCTTGTTGGCCTCCCTTTGCCTTTGGACCCGCATTAGCACCTTGGCCTTATGGACAACCATCTCTACCCTTGTTTTGAGCATGAGGACAATCAATAACCTTGTGACTTACTTCACCACAACCAAAGCAACCATTGGAATTTCTCAAGCATGGGCCACTATGGTTTCTACTATATCTTTGGCACTTAGGGTGAGTCATCCCACTATTACCACCTTGAAATCTTGGATTATCATTAGCAAATCTTTTTTAGGAGCATTGGAAGACCTTTGGTGTTAGAACTTGTGCCCTTGAGGAAACCTTCCGCCCTTGGAACCTTGGAAACCACCTTCGAAATGAGCCTTCTTAGACTCACCACTTCTTCTTTTTCTAAGCTTTTCCCCCTCTAGTTGCTTGGCATATGTCATGAGATGGGACAAATCCATATCATCCACTAACATGGCGATATGACACTCCACATTAACCAAGTTGAACACTTCCGACAAAAAATTATCCATCTTTGATCTAGGTTCGACAACCAATTATGGAGCATACATGGAGAGCTTGTTGAACTTGAGGGCATACTTCCTTACACTGATGGAACCTTGCTTAAGATTCATAAACTCTATCATCTTAGCCTCCCTTAGCTCGATTGGAAAGAACTAGTTGAGGAATGCGGCTTTGAACGCCTCCCAATGAATAGTATTATCATCTCTCCTCTCCAATTTCCATTGGGTGAACCAAATTTGGGCCACAACTTTAAGTTGGTAGGCCTCTAACTCTGATTTCTCCTCTGAATTGACACCCATGATAGATAGCACTTTATACACCTCATTGATGAACTCTTGGGGATCCTCTTCTGGCTTGGATCCATGGAACTCCAGTGGATTCATTCTTGTGAAATCCCTCACCCTAGAGGTTGGAGTGGGAGCATGAGGGGCTTGGCCACCTTGGTTCATTTGGATGGTCATAGCACGGGTCAACATTATGATTGAATCATGAGAACTATTCTTAGACTACCCCTCCATCTTAAGAAGCTAGAGGAACGGGAGAGGCGGGTTACATATCGAGAGTACGGGCTCTCCTAAGTCTTTCCCTTGGAATTGGCATGATCTAGAAGGAAACAAGAGTAATTATTAGGGGGAAAGCCTTATAGTTACACCTAAAGCATGATGTAAACCATGAAGAAGTGAAAATATTTCCTAAAATGCCTCCTATTCATAGTTGTAGCGCACTTCATAACCATGAATAAGACTCTAATCAACATAGTGTGTTGGATTTTTGAGGACCATTAACAACCTAGTACTTTGATATGAAGCTTGTCACGACTCAAGCCTATGGCCTACACATAACACGGCAAATGGGGACCCGAAAGGACTCCAAACAAGCCTCTTAGCATATCAATCACACATTCTTGGTTGCGGATGCAAAGTAAACAATAATAAGAAATATAATAAAATGAGAAGCAAGACTAAGGAAAGTCTTGATATTCAAAAAAGCGTAGAAGATTCAAGCTCAAAGCATAAGTACGTCATAAAATCTAACAACACCTCTAACTTGGAATGGGGCGGGGGCCAAGTCACTTTCCGGGCTCACTCTCATAATAATAAGTGTTCAACATAATGAAGTCTCAAAATAGCAAGAGTAATGTAGATAGTGTCCTATGACTTTAGGACTCACCAATGCTTATCTCCAAAGTACCAAACAAGCCTAATGGAGGATGCTCAAAAGGTGCTTCAGTCTCTACATAGTACTATCATGTAGGCATAGAGTATGCGTTAGTACGTTGAATGTACTAAGTATGCAGAATGCAATGCAACAAGACATAAGCCAATATAGTTAACATGTATAATCGTAAGAAATAGATATATAATCTTAGTATGGCATGCATGATCAATGCTCATAATAAAACATGCTTGTTAATCACTCATCTTGCACAATACATATATATATATCATACATATATGGAAAGTGACCTCAACCGACATAGACCAAGTAGCTACAACTTGGATTCCGAGGCTTGACACCCCCTCGGTTAAGGTGACTGGGCATGACACCACCGGCTAAGTATGGTCTACTTGCCAAGGCAAACCAAACATGATGACATGAACTAGATGGATCCACTAGTATAGCAAGGGTAATAATTATAATCCTATGGTGGGACATAGTTTAGAGACTAAACACTTTATGTAAGGACCCCTTGAGTCGAGCCCCTATCTTAAGACTCAATTGGTGCTAAGTCAAATTCCTCGGAATTCTTGAAATAATCGTAACTTGTATAGCTTGTAAAAAACATGAAAACATGACATGAGTAGCTCTTGAAACATGTTTGACTTCTATTTGTGAGCCTAACTTGAACATGAGAGTAGATCATAATCATATATGAACCCTTATTTTTACATGAATGGCTCATAAGAGGTAAAAATTCTTAAAATAGTGCTTAACTTGATACTTATAAAATTATAGATACTTTTCATGAATTCAATACATACTTGAAAGCCCCAAATAATCATATAGTCACTTGACTTGTAAATCATGTAATAGATCATCAGTAACTTAAAAATTCTTGTCATGTCATTTTATTAACATGTGGTGGGTTCATGATAATTGTTCAAAATCATGCAATACAAAAGTGAAATAAGATGAGTAAACTTAATGCAATTTAATGCACCAATATGTAGTAAAACCCTCATATTTTTGTGTTGATCCATGTCTAGTCCGCAATGTGGATCAATCGCAGAGGCTGTTTTTGTGTTGATCCGCGCCAAGTTCGTGTTACAGCCTTGTCACGAATGCACACTGGAAATAAAAAATTAGCAAAAATTATTTTTAGCTATGGGTCCTCTAAAATCTTGATTATACCCATTTCCCACTTAATTTTACCCCCTAATCGAGACTATGAAGTCGGATTTTTGAGATCACACATGAATTTTGAGATATATAAAAATTCTGATTACGGGACATTCTGAAGCATATTTTGGGGCCTTTCACTAGGATCCCAATTGCGATCACACACTATGACGTAAATAATAAAGTCTTTCCCTTGGAATTGGCATGATCTAGAAGGAAACAAGAGTAATTATTAGGGGGAAAGCCTTATAGTTACACCTAAAGCATGATGTAAACCATGAAGAAGTGAAAATATTTCCTAAAATGCCTTCTATGAACTAAATCATGACCCACACTTAGGTAGTAGTTTCATTCCAATGACCAAATTTTTAAATTTTTGCCTCAGTCTTAGTTTCAAACTTAGGGGGTGTTACAGTATTGATGACATATATGCTGATTGTATGTGATTTTAAGTATCTAGTTGTACTAGTTGACATGAACCCTAATTTCATAATTTTATGTAATGTTTGTCACATTTATTGGATTAAGAAAGTGATTGTGAATGCTCGAATTGAGTGAATTGAGCATGAATGAAAAATGAGGAGTATTTTCCATGTCTTTATGTGATGACTATGATTGACTAGAGTCCAAATAACCATTTGAATTAGTGTATTGATTGATTTGATATCTCGAAAGCATGGTAAATTGATGTGTATAAGTGTTGATTATTGATTGGGATAGACATGACTGATCAATTGATTTGTTAACTCATTGAATAGAATTGAATTATAACCAAACATAAGTCGGTTAGATTAATTAATCTGAGCATATTGAATCTAGGGAGAAGTATTGAGCACCGATATAGGCATGAATAGATAACAACTCTAACCCATAAACTATGTTGTCAGATTAGGGTAGAGGCTATGCCTCTTATATCACAAAAAGTTAGACATTGATTGTGGAGCCAAGATTGGTTGATCGCCCCTTACCTTGGCAAGTATTGAGAAGTTGTGGCAATGAAAATTGTATCATCACCAACTCATATATGAGGGTTATCGATTAGAGAAACTCCCTGAGTATGCATAAATGAGTTGATCGAGTTGCATACTAGAGTCCCTTTTTAGGGGCATTATTTCACTATTAAAACCTTTCAATTCTTGATTGAGTTGACTGGATAAATTGTTGAGTTGAATTGTTAATTGTTGAGCCTATTGAGATTTGTTGTGGAGCATTACTTGTTTTCCTATCCATATCACATACCAATATATTCATTTTATTGATATTCATTTAGGCTTGTATCATTTTGTAATGCAGATATAGGTGAGAGAGCTACTCACCAGGTGCATCGTTGAGGACCAATCTTCTCATTCCAGACTTGTTGAGCCCTCTTTGCTATCCAAAAGGGCCTTCTTTTATTTCATTTTTATTAGTGTTATTTCCTTGAGGTAGCCGAGGACTTTTCTTAGTACCTTCTAGACTGGGACTACAGGCTTCATAGATGTTGATCAGCATTACTTGATTATTATTTATTTTCCAACTTTTGTTCCTCGAAAACTATTATTGATATGAGGATTTAGTCAATTGATAATTCCTAGTTTTACTTAAGCCATCTTCTTCCACTGTTGAGTGTTATGTGATGATGATGTCAGGTGGTTCTCTTGGGGAATTAATGATGGTTCTTCAAGTATTAACCATGCCAAGGCTACCCTCTCGGGGCGTGACACTCATGCTCTCCTTCTGCATCATCTTCAGTTTCATGTATTTAATTAAGAACAGTAATTGGTAGCTTATTTTTCTTTCATATTTCTATGTTTTGATTGTTTTCCTAATATTTTTCAAACGCAATATTCTATTCTCCATTTTATGCTCTACACTAAGTACTGTAGTACAATTTTTCCCCTTGGATTTTATTTTTAGTTTTTTTTTAAAAAAATCATATGTTTTCATTAATGCAAGATTTGTATGACTTTGGTTGATCATAATGGTATTCAGTATAATTATTGACTAACCAATAAAGAATTGTATCTTCAAACTCCATCCAAAAAAGAAATACAAGAAATGAACTTTTATTTTTCATGCATAATATATAGATAATTTTAGAGGTGAATATTTTAAAAATATGCAATAGACTTTAGTTTTTATGTTTCAGTATGTAGTTGTCTTTAAATTAACTAGTTCTCGAACACGTGCTTTGCACATGTGTCCTAAGAAAATAGTATACCTATAAAAATAAATAATAAAAATATTCAAAGTGCAATAGTACAAGCTGATATTTGTTGAATAATTCGACTATTCAAACTAATTACTTGTTGAATGATAAATAATTATATAGTGTTAGAATCTATAAAATCAAGTGTAGAATGAGCTACATTTTGATATTATTAGGTAAAAACATGTGGATTCATCCGGAACTACAAAATCTTATATAGAAGCAAGGATCTTGAAAATAATTTTTGAGACAAAGATAAAGAAGTACAATACAAAACATTACTCTTTGAATTGGCACAAAACAATTTTGACATGTACTTGCAGTATATAGTGTCACAAATTTTATACATACTTGATAGAAAAAACATTTACAAACATAAAGTACATAGAGTAGCATAATATACTCCTTTGAACTATTAATAAGTACTAAAAAGATTTTCAGTATGACCCAAACAATTACATTATAGGATAGTGCTTGAAAACATACAAAAAAAAATATTTTCATGATCATTCATAGAAAATAAACCAAATAAAATGTACATACCTTTATAGAAATCTTCAACTTGTCACTGTTATATGTTCTAAAGAGGAGCCACAAAGGGGTTATACACACTTTAGAATGATTATTCCATTTATGCTTTAAGATAACAAATGAGATGATTCATTATCTAGTTAAATTGGTAAAGGGATAAAATTAAAAGTTTTTTAGTTTATTATTCTTTCATGAGAAAATCAAAAGTTTTTTCGTTTATTATTCTTTGATTAGCTAACCAACAATTATAATGACTAAAATAACATTGAATGATGAAATTCAAAATACAATTTAGTTGACTGTTCAATAATAATAATAATAAATTATATATAATAATAATAAATTTTATAATGATATTTTTGTAATAACCAAAATTTATAGGGACATTTTGGCATTTCAACTTTCAACTTTTTTGTTCTCTCTTGTAGTTATATACTAGTTGTATGACACGTGTGTTGCACGTGTATTCTGTCACGACCCAACCTATGGGCCGTGACTAGTACCCGGTCGGGGCACTCAGACACCACTGCTAAGCCAGAATCTAATTATGATAACTAACTCATTTCCAGAAATATCGGCAGAGTTTCCTCTGTTTTACTGACTACCCACCTGCATACAAAAATGTCCCAGCAATAGTACAAACATATATACATACGTGCGGGCCGTTTTGTTTTATTAACTAACCAAACCCTGCATATAGACAATCCTAACGCGGGCCGATAAGGTCAGCGCTGCAGTTAAACCGCCCAATATATACAGCATACATACATAATCATACAATCTGCCATATCCCATACCCACGCGCATCCACGGACCTCTATACCAACAGACTGAATCCTAGGATGGGACAGGGCCCCGTCATACTATCACGACCCAACCTATAGGTCATGACTGATACCCGATAGGGGCACCCAAACAACCTTTCCAAAACAGACTCAAATATAGGTTTCATATATTTTACAGAAATTTTGGCAGAATTTCCTCTGTTATATTGAATAGCCACCTGAAATAGAAAAACCCAGCGAACCAACAGACAGATCATGGGCAAAGATATACATACATGCGGGCGGACAAGGTCACCGCTGCGGTCCTGCCGCCTAATAAACATAACAGAGATTCAGAATGCTCAAACAGGTGGCTAGGTGTCACAAACCAAA
>DF365077.1:2850-22048 GCA_000787875.1 Solanum virginianum
TCTTTCAGTTTTCCCGGCCTAGAAATAGGAGGGTGTTACAGTATCTCCGCCTTGGAATTATTCGTCCTCAAATGAGACAGAATTATGCTTGAATAAAGTAGGAACACAATCATCATCATAGCATAAATACAAAATGCAACTTAATCATTATTTTCATAAAATCATCAAACTTATGCATTAAATATCATTTAAAAATATTTTCATGGTCACATGGTCATATGCACATGCAACTTAACAAGAGATACACATTCGTGAGAATTTCGAAGGAATAGATCACATTAAGTACCTTAGTATCATGGAATTAGAAATACCGCTAAGACTTTCGTGCAACACTTGTCAACTTGCTCAAGACCCTTTCACAATCTTGCAAATACAAGTAAGCATATTACTCTTGATTGCCAAGGAAATGCTAGATTGAGAAGACAAAGAGAGCTTTGTAAGAAAGAAGGTTTTGTATTGCTTGGAGAATGCTTACAATTTCTGGATGGACTGCAAATGGAATGACCCACTCTATTTATACTACCTACTTGGGGTCAAAGTATAATTAATATTTACATTACAAGTCCCTCTATATTTACACTTTAGTCCCTCTCTAGAATTCTCTACACAAGTCTAGAGAAAGCTAAAAACTTCAAGACTAATCTACAAGGATCTACAGTCTTCCATAAACCACTCAAAGCTAAGGCCCTAGATTCTTCTCCCTTATTCAAGATCAAGTAGCAGGTCATGACACTCTCCCCCCCCCCCTCACTTGATGTGGCGACGATAGCGACGCACTGTTGCTACTGCAAGAACTCCTGCACTTTATCCTTAAATTTCCACAAGTCTTCATATTTCTCTCATGTGGCTTCCTCTGGTGATTGGCCCTTCCAGTGCACAAAGAACATGACAGTAGTAGGATGTCCTCGTTTCTGCTTGGCTTGGTAGTCTATGATAGCTTCAATGTCCCAGTCATGTGAGGCGATAACTGTGATAGGCACCCGACTTGACTGTCCTCAACTAGGGTCATCCTTTTCCTCATGGTACGGCTTAAGGACGTTGACATGGAAGACAGGATGAACCTTCAAAGATGGTGGTAGCTCCAATCGATATGAGATCTTGCCTACCTTGGTAACGATCTTGAACGGGCCCTCATACTTTCACACCAAGTTTTGATGCACGCCTCGTAGTGTCTTGAATTGTCTTGGGTTGAACTTTACCAAGACCAACTCTCCAACTTTATAATCTGTAGGCCGACGCTTACGGTCGGCAAACTTCTTCATCTTCTTGGCCGCCTTGTCTAAGTAAGACGTATTTTAATATCTTTTTATTAAAATAATTATTATAAAAAAAATTAATATGCATAATCTATTAATGGCAACAAGTACATATATAGTCTATTGATGTTATAGTTAAATTTTAAACTCTTAATTATTTAGGATTATAGTAAACATTTGGTGGAAATATTTTCCAACTTTATAGTTGAGTTTCTCCTGGAGTAAGGCTCAATCCCCTCCTGGAAAAAAGTTGAATTTGTTACTTTATTCTTTGTATTTTCTATAATACTATTTTTTTCTATTTAAGAAAAGTATTATTCTATTTAAAAATAATTTTGATTTTAAAAATATCTTGTACATCAAAACCTATAATTAAGGACCCAAATATGTTAATAGAGAACTTCTTTTCCCAAGTAAAATCTCTTAATATTAAAACAACAGGAAAAAAGCATATCAGTACGTATTTAGTTAAATTATACTAAATAAATTAAATAAATAAAAAGTAGATTTTTAGTTAAACTACACCTCTTTAAATGAAAGCAGTACGTATATCTTTTTTTTTTCTTTTTCTTTCCGTTGCGTTATCATTATAATAAAATAATTTAATATTTTTTTAGCAAGTAAAACATCTTACTGATCTTACAACATAGTTGGAAGCTCAATAAGAGAACTTTTTTTTAATTTCTTTTCTTACTTTCCAAGAAAAACATGTTACAATTCTTTATCTCTTTTTATATGAATAAATATATAAACTCTAATAATCAAATACTGGTGGATTGTATTTATCTCTCATAAAAATGAAATCTTATTTGAGAGTTTGCATAAAATTAATAAATATTTTTTTAGGCATAATATATAAATGTGTTCATATGCCCTCCAATTTGGATATGCACATATAGACATTTAAATTGGTATAAAATTGAACAAATAGACACATTTATCTTACTAGGCGTCCTACATGGTAATTTTTTATCCGAAATGTCAACTGAAACCAAGTAAAATGACATATTTATGTATGATGTCATTCTTTATATTTGATTCGTATTGATTTGATATTTTTCTTAAAAAATTATTTATTAGGAGTTGATTTTATTAATTATGCTTTAGAAATATAAATTTTTATTAAATTAATTTTATTAGTTGCCTAATTATAAATATAAAACATTTCAAAAGTAATAGACGTTTTTTTTAGAGATATGAAAATATAGTCCAACTAAGAAATCAGAGAATACAAACTTCCTAAGCAATGCTGAAATACACTCAGAATACAATCTTCCTAAGCAAGACTGATCTTGCAAACTACTCGAAGGACCATAACACCCACAATCTTTTCATTTATTCCCAAAAACTAACATGTTGAAAGCACTCCTTGTAATATATAGAAATTTAATGTCTCAAAGTTTAATAACAAGTTGAATTCTATAGCTTTTGGTATTAACTCAAGAGCTTGTGGAGCAATTTTAATTTTAACTAGGAGATATTTCTTGGGCTTATACCTCAAACTTGTCCAACACCTAGGCGTATGGGGCTTATGCCGCACGATACTTTCACCGCCATAGATTATGTCCGAGCATTTTAATAGGGAAAATTTTTATAAATAACTTAAGCTTGAAATTTAATATAATCAAATAATTATATTTTATATAATTACATGGCATAACTTTGGCGGAGAGAGGCGAGCGAGATCAAGAGATGAAGGAGAGAGACAAATTGTATATGTATATTTGTCAAATTATATGTGTATATTTGTCAAATAATTGTAAATGTGTAATTAATATACATATGTATTTGTATATTTGACAAGCGATATTGGGAGAGAGGCAAGCGAGATCAAGAGCCATGAGTGTAGAGACCGAATTATATATATATATCTGACGAATTGATTATATATATCTGGCAAAATAATTGTATACATGCAGCTGGTATACATATGTAATTGTACATCTAGCAAAAAATTGGAGAGAGAGAGGAGAGAGGCGAGAGAGAGAAAGAGAGGAGAGACAAAATAGAAATAAAACCCTAACTATAGCTATAAATTGTAATTTTTTCAAACTATAGTTGTATAATGTAAATACATAGCATATGTTTGTCTAGTTATGTTATTTTTCCTGTTAATTAATAACTAAGGATAATTACACTGAGGGACGCTTCAGTAAAAATAATTACAAAAAAAACAGTTCTTCATTATATAGACATGTATAGTCAATGTATATTGTGTATCATAATGTATATTTAGTATATAGTTCATGTATAAATAATATATATTGTACAGTCAATGTATACTTTCTATAATTTTTTGGCAAGCTATATTGTATAGTTTCACTGATTTAAGGCTATTTTTTATGTAAATAAAACATGGGGTACATTTTTTATAATTTAGTTACTCCCCCCGTCCCATTTTATGTGGCACCCTTTGACTTGACACAATGTTTAAAAAAAAAAAAAGAAGACTTTTGAAACTTGTGGTCTAAATTCAGATATTTGTGCAGCTAAAAATCATTTCATTAAGGGTAAAAAGGGAATTTCAAAGTTAAATTGTTTTCAATTAGAGTAACGGACCAAAAAGGAAAAAATATCACATAAAATGGGACAGAGAGAGTAATTTTTTTGTATATATTTGAAACTATCCCTTTTAACTACACCCAGCCTGAACTTGCTCCAAAAACATCTTTTAAAACATTGATACGGAGATCATATACATATACAGAAAAACCCATTAGTAGCACATTGCATGAAAACAGAAGACATAATAAAGATTTAGACCACTAGTCAAGTGTTCATCTAATCTTGTTGTTCATTCACATGTACTCCATGTGGATTTGAATCCAACTTACATGGACTACCATATTTGAGCGTGAGCACTTTGCGTCAGTTCGTAGGTGCAATTTGAATGCATCAACTATACTGTGCAAACTTTTGAATATAGTGCCACTGACAATTAAACTGAACAAAAGAACTTCAAGTGACTAAAAGATTGGACTAAAAAATGAACTTAAAGCACAATGGTCTGAAATTTTGAACTAAAAAGTTGAATTATGTGAACTAAAAATTTTGAACTAGTATGTATCAGTTTTGTCCATCTTTTGAAAAAGCTGAATAACCTCAATTTCCTAAACCATGCCATCTTATGGGGATACAGAATAAAACACAGTTTTTACAATGAACCAGCAAATCAAACAAGTTGTTAACGGACAAACAACTTATACTCAGGTATCAAGTGAATTTCAACTTTTTACGCCTCAAACCTGTAAAACACCAATGACAAGGGGTTGGAAGCAACACTCAAGTATAAACCAGGTCTATTTCTTCTTACAACTATCTCTCCATTCTGCCTTGTTTGTTTTAGACTCTATATGCTACAACATTTATGGTATGCTATTCTAAATTCCTTCTAATCTACAAGTAAAATTACAATGTGGTGATCCTATTGCGAACCATTAAGAGGAGTATCGCTACTCTGTCTGGCAGAAATTACTCTATCAAGGGTTTCATCTGGGACCTTGATCCCGCTAGTCTCTAAATCTGCCACTATGGCAATTGCAGCATCAAGCTCCCCAAGATCAAGGCATAATGTGATGATTTCATCATACAAAGGGCTGCAATGAATGGATTAAGACAACAAAGAATTTAAACAATATGTTAAAATTTTAGATAAGGCCATGATAACGATATACAAGATAAATTATGGTAAAAAACACACAAAGCAGAAAGATTTGCTGGAAGTGAACCAATATAGAGAAAACACAATCTCAACTTGAATATCTAAAACTCTATTTGTTTAGCCAATCATTGTGTCGAACCTTCTTTTTGCTGATGTTATATCATTTATTTGTTTGTTGCAATTCTGGTGCAAGTAGCACGAAAAAATAATTCATTAAGAAGTGTTTCAAGTAAAACCAAACTTACCTTCCAAATACATAACCAAGACTATGCGTTGTTTGCAAGATCTTCAAGAAAGCAGAAGGCCTAGGACCTCGTATTGCGGCACGCAGTATCATAGCACAATCCCCGATAGTTGGTGTCCCACCCAGTTCTATTACCTGAGATAGAAATAATTTTCATTCAACAAGTGGAAACAGAAGCATCCATACATGAAGCCAAGATCACTAGCTACAAGGACAGGAAACAGCATACCACCAGTTCTGCTAGAATGTCATAATTCACTATCAGAATAGAACAATATTAGAAAAAAAAGTTGTCAAAAGCCTAAGCTTCATTCACTGAAGATCTATTGATATATCGAGAATCTTCATTTCCAGAGTCTAGATAGACTTAATATTTGAAGAAATCTACAAAAACAAGACTGTAACTCCTAAAGCGTTACAGGAGAATGCTAGAAAGAAGAACCAAGAAAGTTGTAAGAACAATAAGATCCAGTCATGGTTTTACCATGGCTTGGAGTCACCAGTGACTTCATTACATGCAGCAACAGCTGGTAAAAAGAACAGGAAACAAAGAAAATGAACGTGAGTTTTGAGTATCTAGCAGCTACCGATGGCTTCATAAGACCATAATAGACTAATGTTGGATTATGTAGGAAAATCTTGGCAGAAATGAAATTTTATTCAACCAAATCTTTCATTGTCGGATTCATTTCTTCTCCTCCTTAAACCAAGGATGAGAGTCAGTCATCAAGACGTTGGTCACCAATCATACTAAATTCTAATCCATAAATACCACCTAAACTCAAAGGTAAGTTTTACAGAATGGTGGTTAGACCATCCTGAGGTTGATTTTGGGAGTTACACGGAGTGGTAGAGGTAGCCGAAGAAATATTGGGGGGAGGTGATCAGACAAGATATGACAAAACTTAATCTCACCGAGGACATGACCTTAGATAGAAAGGAGTGGAGGTCGTGAATTAGAGTAACAGGCTAATTGGTTGGTAGGGTAGGTAGATGTCTGGCCTTGGGATTTAGTACGGTAGCAGGAGTAGGTCGTGTTTTATATCATGTGTTGTCATTATATGTCGTATATGTGTTAATTTTATCGTACTTACATACTGTCATGTGCTTTTCGTTATTAGTCGCTCCTTTGTTCCCTTTCCTTTCCTTTCCTTTCTTTTTTGTCATATCTAGTTTATTCTGCTTATGGGTTTTTGAGACGAGGGTTCCCAGGAAACAGCCTATCTACTTCTGTGAGGTAGTGGTAAGGTCTGCGTACATTCTACCCTCCCCAAACCCCACTTGTGGGATTCCACTGGGTATGTTGTTGTAAATATCACCCTGAATGTTTCTAGGAAGAAGCATGAATTGGTTAAATGAAAATACTGGAAAAGCAAGTGTTAAATGTAGGCATCATTCATGTGGACATGTTGTGTGTTCTAGACTACTATCTTTCCATGCATTAGAAAAAGAAGATTAAGGTGGTAGGTAAAAGCAAAAAATGCAACAACAAGAAGTTACCTAGTGTAATCCCAAAAGTAGATCTGAGGATAGAATGTATACAAACCTTACCCCCACCTTGTAGCGATAAAGAGTTTGTTTCACATAGTCCTCGACATAAATAAAGCATCTCAAACCAGATTGAAAAAGGGAATACATAAATGAAAGCATTAACAACAACGAAATAATACAATATGAAGACTAATACACAACATACAGAAGGAAGAACAGTAACGACAACAAAATAATGTGAGAACTGAAGCACAAAAACCACAGGTGATAACCGAAATCTAAGAACAAGAAACTACGAGAATAGTGTTATACTACTAGTAAGAAAGTAGGTACAAGCACAACCACTATGCCTATCCCGCGGGAAAGCAGAAGAACCCTCAACTATGAACTAACCTTCTACCCTGATCCGCAACACTCCAAACCCTCTTACCTAAGGTCGTATCCTCGCAAGCTCAAGATGCGTCATGTCTTATCTAATCACCTCACTCTAATACTTCTTCGATCTGCATCTACCTCACCTGTCGTGCACCATTGCCAACGTCTCATACCTTACTGGTGCATCTACACTTCTCTTCTTCACTTGCCAAAATCATCTCAACCTCGTTTCTCTCATCTTATCCACCATGAAAGCCACTCCCGCTTTGTCCTGGATATCTTCATTCATAAACTTATCATTTTTAGTATGCCCACACATCCATCTCAACATCCTCACCACCACAACTTTCACCTTCTGAATATGAAAGTTCTTGACGAACCAACACTCTGTTCGATACAACATAGTATTAGTTGGTCTAACCATCACTCTCTAGAACTTACCTTTAAGTTCGGGACTTCGGGTGGTATCTTCTTATCACACAAAATTCTAAAAGTGAGCCTTCAATTTGCCCATCCTGCACCAATACGGTATGTGGTATCATAATTGATCTCTCCATTACCTTGAATTAAAGACCCCAGATACTTGAAACATCCTCTTTTAGGAATGACCTACGCATCAAGCCTCAATTCTACGCTGATCTCATGTGTAGCATCACTGAACTTACAGTTCAAGTATTCAGTCGTGCTGCTTCTCAACCTGAATGTTTTGGACCAAACCTCCAGTCTAGCGTTAACTTTGTCTCAAATCTTGTTAATCAATACTATGTTTATCTGCAAAAAACATACACCATGGCACCTCAACTTGGATATACCACGTCAGTTCATCCATAATCAGTGCAAAACAAAATGGACTAAGAGTCGATCTTTAGTGCAACCCCATCATGACTGGAAAGTGCTTTTAGTCTCCTCCTGTTGTCCTTACTCTAGTCTTGACTCCATCATACATGTTCTCAATCACCCTAGTGTAAGCCACAACTACACCTCTAGCCGACAAGCATATTCATGGAACCTCCCTTGGGACTTTGTCATAAGCCTTCTCTACGTCAATGAACACCATATGTAAATCTCTCTTCCACTCCCTATACTTCTCCATGGTAAATGGCTTCTGAGGTAGACATGAATTCAAATTGATTCTAGAAAATAGACACAACCCTCTTTGACCCTTATTTTCACAGTCTGGCTTAGCAATTCAATATCCTTATAGTTGTTGCAATTCTAAATATCACCCGTGTTCTTATATAATGGAATCATCATACTCCATTTTTATTCTTCAAACATCTTCATTGTCCTAAAAATGATATTAAACAACCCAGTTAGCCCCTCCAAGCCTAGCCTACTTATGTTCTTCCAAAACTCCACAGAAATTGTGGTGTGGTCGCTCTTCCCCTGCTCATCCTACAAATAGCATACTTGATCTCATCAACCTTTATAGACCTGCAATACTCGAAATCCAATGTCCCTTAGAGTGCTCCAACTCCCACAGCACAATGTCCACGTCCCTCCCTTCATTTAAGAACTTGTGGGAGTATGTATGCCACCTCCGTCTAATGAATGTCTGCCCCACCAATACTTTGTTTTCTTCGTCTTTGATGCACTTCACTTGGTCGAGGCCTCGGGCCTTCCTCTCTAGCCTTGGCTAGCCTGATCAGTTTCTTATCTCTGCCTATGTCCCATAACTCATGCAAGCATTTGAAAACTGTCATTTTTGCAAGTGTAACCAACAATTTTGCCTCCTTTCTCGCCAATGTATACATTTTCTTCTTAGTCTGCTTATCATCCTTGTACTTATTCTCCACCAACTTCGCATACGCAGCGTTATTTTCTTCCACTTTCCGTTAAGACTTCACCATTCCATCACCAATCTCCTCGAAGTCCACCTGAGTTACCGTAGAAACCCCTGGCACCTCTTTTGTAGCTCCCTTATGAAACTAGCTGTCATATCCCGCATGTTGCTCGCCTCCCCCACTAAAAGCCAAAAGGCAATATCATCAATTCGTTGTTTTTTCCTTGACACAATACAATATCACCAATTAGCATAGGGATATGAAGAATCACCTAGCAAAGAGCTATAAATTACTAAGTCTCTAAGAAAACCAGGGACAATTTAGCTATACTTTTCTAACAATATACATTGTCTCACGGACTCCCCAAAATCTGTACGACATATACTTACATAAATCAAACATATACTATTTAGCAAGAGATTACTTGTAGATTGAGGAAAGACTGCATGTAACATTCCGAAAATGGTGTTAAAAATGGTGAGGAGATTAAAAGGGATGTCATAACATACTTTTGTCATCACTTTGATTCCCAATTCAACTTCCCACTCCTGTGACCATCTTCTAGGAGCTTTATTCTTGATTTCTTTTTCCCATGTCCAGCCCCAAGCATCAGTAATTGTATACATATCTGATACATCAAATACATTCCGTTTCCTCAGCTCCACAAATGCTTCATGAATGTCCAGTGGAAACCAGTCATCATCGTCATCATCCTGTGCAAATATGAAAAGACTTATCAATCAAATACCCATGCTCTTAGACTGCGTTTTACAAATCTTCAGAAGTTTCCAGAAGTAAACGAGTCATTATGCAAAAATTTGCAAGTTAAAGGGTAATTTCCTGGACAAACTTAGGTTGTTACCTGGATGACTATTTTCATTTATGTTTGTATGCTAAACATTTGCCCATGAAACAAATATAGATGTACCGAGGCAACAGAAAATATACAAGATAAGTGGACCGAATCGCCAACAGGTTTAAGTGTTCCAGTTCCAACTGATCTGATTGGCCTTGTCCTACTTATTCACAAATGCCTAAGTTAATACATACTGAGAAACATTTGATAAACCTGATGATGTAGTACATACATGAAATATGAAGCACAGAAATAATTATACTAGTAGTCAAACTTCAGAGTACCTCACAGGCTATGACTTATTCCTGTCAACAGATTCAAACACACAAGTTTTAGTCACCTAAAGCACACCGTCTCTGTGTTCTAGACAAGACAGGATGTATAAGATTCATAAAATGATGAATCAGAGATGTGTTTTAAGTACCAAGTATGAAGCTAAAACATCCAAAAGTAGATAAGTAAAGATAAAGTCGGAACTTGGAGAAGGAAGAGGAAAACATGATAAATCTGTCAATCCCTCAACAGCTATGGAAATGGTAACCAAACGATACTCCCTCCTAACCAAATTGATTTTCTATTTTTGAATCATAACTATAAAACAAATTATTGATTAAGCACATCACTGCGATGTTTATGCGAAACAAGAAGGCACCAAAACTTACATTTTAGCTTTTGGGTGAAAAAGGAAAAGATTGTGAATTCAGAGTGGCATGTGTCTCATCAGAAATTCAATGACGGTTTAGACTTTCCTTGTCCTAAATTAAAAATTTTCATGGGAAGAACCAGAACAGATATGGATATTCAGATGAAAATTGGGAAAACAGTCCATTGGGATTGAGAGAGCAGACATAACTGAATCAATCAACCAGCAATGCCTAGGGTCGGCTAGGTAAATCTTTCGAATCAGGTCCTGCTCTATTCAGGCCCATCTTGTTCCAAAGTGATTTACTAAAATATCACAGGAAGATACAGGAATGATGGTGGATATTCCGTTTGAGTCCATATGAGATGGAAAAAGCAGATATCAAACGAATGATTTTGCTTGTACCTTCTGACTTTTCTTTCTAGGGGAGATGCTATAACAAATAATTAGCAATCGATGAAAACCATAAAATGTTATACCACTGCAGCTACTCTAGAAAGCCTTCTCCTGGATTTTCTTGAAGAGCTAGCCGTTAGATCAGAATCTTTTAGCAGTTGCACTCCAATCATTTGAAGAGGCTTCGCAGCTTCAACTTCCTTGTCCTTCCTGTCACCTACTTCCGGTTGGCTTTCTGTTTGCTCCACTTCTTCCTCCTCATATGGTGCCTCGTCATCTTCTGCTTCATCATCTTCAGCCTCTTTTGCAATATCATCGACAGCATCAGTATCATCTACCACATCAGTAGGTTCTAAGTCTATTATTTCCGACTGCTGGCCATAATTTTCACTTAATCCCTCCCCAAGAAAGCGGCGTTTCCAGAATTCTGTATTTCCTTCATGCAACTTTATACGTGAGATCAACTCATCCAACTCTTCATCAACCTGAAAAATTAACACAATATAGCTTGTGAGGAATGACATGAATTTGCATGATATCTCAAGCCAACTAGTTACAGTTAATATACTTAGAATAACATTTACCTCTTCTTCTTCCTCCTCAACTGGAGGAACCCAAAGTGGCCTGCCTCTAGACCGATTGACTACTCAGGTGACCAAACCCCAGTAAGCTCCTCCGAGTCTTACTGATTCACGCGCCCTCACGCGTTGCCAAAAGTATCTGCTCTGTGTGCCTCTAGACCGATTTATTCTCCTTGCTTTCTGCACTCGTTGGTAGAGTACATTTCTGGTTCCATCTGTTGGTAGACCTTGTGCTTCTAGTTCTTCCTTTAATTCTGATACAATCATTTTACTAGCAGCTTTTGGTTTCAAGGCATTCTGTTCAGGCCCTTTGATGATTTTCCTCAGTCTCTCCTCAACACGTATGTAATCAGATTCAGATATTTTCCCCAGAATTGAAGGTCCTTCATTGAGTAAGGTTTTCAAAAGCTTCTTGTGGTGCAACCTCCACTCTTCGAAACATCTTTGTTTAAAAGAGGTTTCCCTAGGATTGGAATATATAAACCCTTGGGCATCAGGATCTAGAGGAGTTTTTCCCCTTCTTGGGACCCATCGTTTGCGGTCACCTGTGAGTCCACCTTCAGCAACATACCTGAATGTTATGGACGACTAAATCACAACTTATAGTGGAAATCCAAAGCTAGAAATTGAAGCAGAACAGCACCACAATAAGCCTACGGAAAAGACAATGAATATATAAACAAAGAAACAACTAGAGAAACAGCCAACCATTAACATGAAATAAGGGAAAGGCAGTCTATTATCAGTAGAATTACCATGACCACTATCTAGCAGAAAAGCCCAAAATGTGAGCTTATCAGCAAAAACATAAACGAATAAATGTGACAGTGATGAGCACCTGGAGGGAAAAAAAGATCATGAATTAAGGAATAAATAATCTTCCTGTGACTATTCCACCAACCCGGATATCATGCAAGTCTTATTTGCATAAAAATGGACAAAAGAGATTGGTTCCCTCAATTGAAAAAATAAGGAATTATCAGCTTGATAATGTTAGATCATGTGCATGTTTACTACCAGCAAATTCCAAAAAGATACACTCTCAACTGTCGACATATATCACCATAACAACTGAGTGTCTTAATTATCCCAGCATCACACTTCAATATTACATCATCAATCTTAGCTCAATCAGCAGATAAATTTACCAAAATAGAGCAAGCTGAAAGCTTGCTAAGAGTCATGAAAGTGGGAAATGCATAATAATGAATTTGAAGTGTTAGATATCAATGGGGCAATACACATGGAAAGCAGGGTGCTATAATAACAGCCTTTTTTCCTGATTGTCAAATAATCACTGCACAGTGTGCAACCAAAGATAGAGAATTAGGCATATAATTAGTTGATACCTCTATCATAACACTTGTACCCAAATACAAATAAGAAAAATGAACAAATGATGTCAAAATCAATAAGTATGCAACAAGATTTGATATACTAACATGAATAAATACGCTTACCTTGCTATGTAATCAATCTCATATCCAAGTTCAGCTTCTTCCTGCAAAGGTTCAATCCATGAGCTAACTAATGTACGATATTTTCTGCTCAAGATCATTGCTCTTGGTGGGATTGGCTGTTTATCTTTAGCCATAGCTTCAAGTGCTTCTAACAACTCAACAATCCTCCCTGGAGTAAAAGATCATTTTTTTTGATAATCTTGTTTAAGACTCCTCAAAGAACTTACAAGCATATTATCTTATTTCAAAAATTAAATGTGGCTCAAATTCATAGATAGCCCCTATTAGAATAGGAATAGGTAAATACAATCCTAATTAGAATAGGAATAGGAATAACAATAGTATATAGAATCCTACTTGGAAATGGATTGTATTATAGTATCCTAGTTGGAAAAGGAGTCTAATATAGTATCTATAAATAGGGTCTCAATATAATAATATAGACAATACAAGTCAATAATATTTTTCTTCAATATTTATAACATGGTATCAGAGTTTTTACGGTCTTGGTAGAAAATCAAAGAGCTTCCGCTGCCCGCGGGCGGCTATGACTCATATATGCCGCCCGTCTGGCCAATGATTATGTTAGCAAACAAAAAAAAAAGGAAGATTAGGTCATCGTGTCATCTTTTTGGTGACTACTTTGTCATATTTATCATGTGTAGCACCGTACCATCTTTTCGGCTGAAACTTCCTCCCAAGAAACTAAAAACCAGACAGTTTCTAGTGACTGCCAGGCTGGTGTGCGTCGTTCTTTTGTTTTTTTCTCGAGTGTTCCTTCCAAGAAACTGAAAACCAAACAGTTTCTAGTGACCGTTAGGCTGGTGCGTCGTTCTTTTGTTTTTCTTGAGTGTTGTGCAAAACCAACACCACCACGAGATGCGGACTACTCAGGGGACCAAACCCCAGTAAGCTCCTCCGAGTCTTACTGATTCACGCGCCCTCACGCGTTGCCAAAAGTATCTGCTCTGTGTCTCCACGCGCCTCACGCGCCAGCTCGTGTGATTGTTTCCGGCAAGATTTGTTTTCGATTCTTTTCCCAACAGGGTCGCCTCTCCATCCTGAGGCTATCCATGTAATTTTTTTCCTGATCCGATCGTCGGAACTAGGGTTCCGACAATTTCAAGCAATTTCCGATGAATTTTCAGTGTTCTAGACAGTTTTCCGGCATCCTTGTTTTTTTCCCTCAGGGAGGTCACCTCTGCATTCCAAGGCAGATTACATTTATTTTTAATTTTTTGATTGATTTTCGGTGACTCATCAAATCTAATTTGCGTGTTGGTAGTTCCAACTACTTAGTATGAGCTTCCTCGGTTGAATTATGGTGCATAAGCAGGTTTTGAGCAGTTTTAAAGTGACTTTCTTAGAGTAATTTCGAGATGATCCATATTGTCATTCTCTACTGACCTTTTGATCAGTTGAGCATCAAAAATGTTTTTCTCCATGATCATATCAAGGAAGAAATCTATATGGAGCAACCATCTGATTTTGTAGCTCAGGGGGAGTTTGGTAGCCTTGAATGTGATTTGGTAGCCTTGCATGTCATTTGTGTAAGTCCCTTTGTGGTATGAATCAGTCTTCTGAGCTTGGTTTGGGAAGTTCAACACTGTAATTGAAGAACTTATCACATTGTGTTTTATGGACATTGTGCATCAAATCCAGTATTTCATGAGAAGACTAAAGCATACTGAGATTGATTGTCAATTTTATGAAGTCGAGTGATCAACTTGCAGATATCTCACCAAGCTCTTCATCGATTCTCGTATTAATTATATTTGTAACAAGCTAGGTACATATGACGTGTATGCACTAGCTTGAGGGGGAGTATTAGAATAGGAATAGGTAAATACAATCCTAATTAGAATAGGAATAGGAATAATAATAGTATATAGAATCCTACTTGGAAAAGGATTGTATTATAGTATCCTAGTTGGAAAAGGAGTCTAATATAGCATCTAAAAATAGAGTCTCAATGTAATAATATAGACAATACAAGTCAATAATATTTTTCTTCAATATTTCTCACAACCCCTAATACTTGGCAGCAACTGCCATGTAGACACCCTAACTTGCTGAGTTGCCATTTAGACAACTCTACTTGGTAGAGGTGTGTTGCTTGGAAGCCTGGGTTTGACCTGGCACCACGAGTTTGTTATCTTCATATTTGAGTGTGTTAGAGGTTATTCTAATGCATTTGACATTTCCAACAAAAAAAGCATAGTGAAATACCTTTTTAAACCTTATGTACCTTTATTTGTCCCCAAATGTCCTCTTCCATTCTTCTTCGTCTTTTTTGTTAGTCAACCACCATTAAAGTCGGCACCACTTTAAAACAATATACAAAGTGCCTCACAATTTCACAATATAAGAAACTCCTTTTGTCCCAATTTATGTGAACATGTTTGATTGGGCACTAGTTTAAGAGGAAAAAAACGAACTTTGAAGTTGGGGTCTAAACAAGCCATAGAAAATTGCATGGCTATAAATCATCTCGTAAAAAGAGAAGTTTAAAATTAAATTATTACTAAATACAGAAAAATATCATTCTTTTCAGGGACTGGTCAAAAAGGAAAGAGTATCACATAAATTAGGATGGAGGTAAATTAACTTGACTTTCAGAATTCATATACACTCAAATCATCATATCAAAGTCTAGATTTACAGATAAGAAACCAATATAAAAAATAAAGCTATTATCAGTAAGCATATTTCTTTCTTTCTATTTTTTGATAAGATAATGAATTTTATAGCAGGCACCAAGAAGATGCATAAATTACACAGCATAGAAAAGTACAAAACATTGTTAGTTCTATTATGAAAAGCTAATCTAAAGTTAAGGAGCTAACAAAATCCAAAAAAGCTTTAGGGGAATTGACAGGGGGAAATTGCTCCAGCTACAGAGAATTGCTAAAACTCTAGACTAAAGAGTGTAGCTTGGGGGAGAGGTGCCTTCAAAGCATAATTTTTTTTTATTTTCTTGTTTTTTGTACCAATTTTCCAGTTTTGCTTCAATGGTAAAATAACAATAGTAAAAAATATAGGTGTTTTTGAATGAAATGAGTTCCATGGGAGGAACCAGTGGCAAAACAATTGTACATAGGAGCATAGAAACACCTGTGATGGTGGAAGATTCCAATGATTTGGGGGTGGTCTCAGAATTTGGGTGATGGTTATTGGTTTTGCGGATTTTCTTAGAGAATTTTTTGGGGAAAGAAGGTTTTGATGTGTGTTGAAAAAGATATGAGAAAAAATGGGAGTGATTTTCAGGGTATTTCCTGGTCGGACTTCTAGTCCAGTGACTCCATGCTTTTTCCAATAGTAGTCTCTTGCTGATCTGCTTCGCTGGTGGATCTGTGGTAGAAAAGCATAGACAAGAAAAATGGGAGAGAGGGGGGGGGGAGTTGTTGTGTCTGCTTTTTGTTGTTGATAACTGAGAAATTCTGGAGGTCAGCCTCATGCACAGTCATAGACTCGGTAGATAATATATTCGTTCTTCTACCATTCTCCACTTAAATACTAGGCTCTTGTCTACAACAGGGTTTTAATTTGTGGCATGTGATCAATTCACAGATCATACAATACAAGTGTGTTCGGTTTGAAAGAAAAATGTTTTCTAGAAAAATAAGTGTCTTCTTATTTTATTGTGTTCAGTAAGTAAGCAAAAAAAAAATATTACTCTAAAAGTACTTGTATATATCTATAATCTAAATAAATACTATAGGAGGTGAGGGTGGGGACAAGGGTGTGGGGATGGGCGCTACGAGGGTGGGGTGAAGATGAAGTGTGTTGGAAGGTGGAACTTGCTTTGCCTACTTGCACTAGGGAAGTCATTTTAAGGAACTCTTCCACCAACCACCTGGGCAGAACCCTATTGTCTGGTGGTGTTTTCCAAGATTAATAGTAGTATAGTAGAGTGTGTGTGTGGGGGTGGGGGGGTCGAAGATGAAGTGCAATTATTTATATATATATATATATATATTTTTTAGTTACTGTGAGAAATCATATTTACATTCTGCCATGTGTTATTCATTATTAGTCGTTCTTTCTGTTCCATTCTCTTTCCTTTTTGTCATATCTAGTTCTTTCTGCTTATGGGTTTTGAGATGAGGGTTCCCAGGAAACAGCCTCTCTACTTCTATGAGGTAGTGGTAAGATTTCAGGCTGTACGTCACGATGAAAAGAAAATTAGCATCAACCAATATAACAGAAAAAAATCCTCATCAACAAGACTTTTTAGGTTGTCTTAGAAAGATGTTACTGTGAGAAATATTGGAGAAGAATATTATTGAATTGTTGTCTGCATTATTGCATTGAGACCCTATTTATAGATACTATATTAGACTCCTTTTCCAACTAGGATACTATAATACAATCCTTTTCCAAGTAGGATTCCATATACTAATACTATTCCTAATCCTATTCTAAATAGGATTTTAGATATTATTCTTATTCCTATTCCTATTCTAACACTCCCCCTTAAGCTGGTGCATACAAGTCATATGTACCTAGCTTGTTACAAATGTAATTAATACGATGACCGATGAAGAGCTTGGTAAGATATCTTCCCCTCCTAAACCTCTTGTTGCTGGAAAAACGTTATAGTTGTTTCCTATATGTAAAATGGCCTAGCTAGAGATTTAGTTTCACTCGTTAAGTTTGTTTAGGAATGTGCTTGGTCTTCTTATGAAATACTAAATTTGATACATAATGTTAATAAAACACAGAGTGGTAAATTCCTGAAGTACAGTGTTGAACTTTCCAAACCAAGGTTGAGAAGACTGTTTTAGATCACAGAGTAACCTACACAACTGACATACAAGTCTACCTGACTCCCCCTGAGCAACAAAACCAAGTGGTTGCTCTATATAAACTTCTTCCTTGAGACCATCACAAAAAAAGACATTCTTAATGTCCAATTGATTAAAAAAATCATGCACCGAGTTATTAGGTATGATGGTTGAAAGTGGTCATAATTCGAGAAATAAAATTACATAGGTAGGGTCGGAATGATGACACAACCCTAATGAGAAAGAGAAATCTGAGAGTTTATAGATGACATCACCCTACCTCAAAAGAGAAATTGTATGAATAGGGTCGGAATGATGGCACAACCCTACGCAAATTAGATTTGATGGGTCACCGAAAAGACGAATGGAACTACGTAAATCAAATCTGAGTCACCAAAAAAACACAATGTCGTGCAACTCAGATACGAGAAAGTAGTTTGAAAAATTCATGGTACTACACAAATTGAATATGAGAAGTAGTCCGGAGAGATGCACGGTGCTACACAAATCCAATATGAGAAAGTAGTCACCGAAAAGATGGCATGGTGCTATATGAATTAAATATGAAAAAGTAGTCACCGGAAGGATGAGATGCTACACAAATCAAATATGAGAAAGTAGTCACCACAAAGATGGCACGGTGCTACACATGATAAACATGAAAAAGTAGTCATCGGAAAGATGACACAGTGCTACACAAATTAGATATAAAAAGTAGTCACCGGAATGATAGCACGATGCTACACAAACACTGACGGGTGTGGGGTTGAAACAAAACAACCCTAAAAAGTCACCGAAAATTGACGCACAGTGACCTAATCTTTTTGCTAAATAATCCTTGGCCAGACGGGTGGCATATATAGGTCATAGCCGCCCGCCGACAACAGAAGCTCTTTGATTTTCTACCAGGACCGTAGAAGCTCTGATACCATGTGAGAAATATTGGAAAAGAATATTATTGAATTGTTATCTACATTATTACATTGAGACCCTATTTATAGATACTATATTAGACTCCTTTTCCAACTACGTAGATATTATTCTTATTCCTATTCATATTCTAATAGTTACAAGGGTAATTTATTACGGATATCATTATTTGATGCTTCATTCGACATGTTCCTGGGTGTCCAAGAGACACATTTGCCAAGTTGAGGTATCTATGTGGTCATTGACATAGTTTTAAGTGTCAATTTGTGTCAAATTTAAGGGGTTAGCTATGAGTTTTGCCCTCACAATTGCTGTGAAATTTAAGGATACTCAAGGGCAGCTAATGTCCAAAAACAGAAGAAAACATAATAAAATGCTTTAAAGTAGAAAGGAGGAAAATGAATATTCTCGGCAATTAGATATTTACACTTGAAGCATATTGATTTTAAGTAAACACCTGAAATTGGTGAATATAATAGAGGAGAAGAAAGAAGTGCCAGCTTTCATATAGATAGAAATAGAAGAAAGCTGAATGCACAGGGCTCGTGGTTCTCCCTTTCCACAGTGTAAGTATCCATGATAGAGAATATGCAGTCTCAGCAATTTGAAAGCTGGAATGCACAGGGCTCGTGGTTCTCCCTTTCCACAGTGTAAGTTTCCATGATAGAGAATATGCTCTCTCAGCAATTTGAAAGGTTGTTCAACCTCCTCCCGACTCCCCCCCCCCCCCCCAA
>DF365076.1:9794-27465 GCA_000787875.1 Solanum virginianum
ATTTATTTCTACCCTGATGGGAAGAGTCCTGAAGATAATTCAACATACGTGTCGTTGTTTATTGCCTTAGCGAGTGAAGGAACAGATGTGAGGGCGCTTTTTGAGCTGACGCTGATTGATCAAAGTGGTAAGGGTAAACATAAAGTGCATAGCCATTTTGGGAGATCGTTGGAGAGTGGACCGTACACTCTTAAATACCGAGGAAGCATGTGGTAAGTTTCCTTGGCTCTAAATTCAATTTCAGGTACTATGCTTGTTGTGGGTTAGCTTACTCTTGTTTGGAGGTTAGGACTTCCCGACCTCAATCCTTTCTGATTAAAGGAAGTAAGCAACAATTACTCACTTGTAGTATTGCTGTAACTTGTAAGAAGAAAATATTAAATAGCAATGTGGTGTTCTCCTGTGCCATAATAATGGATAAAGACTAGAACTTTTCTGTGGTTAGATGTCGTTTCAGTGCAGTAGACATGCTAAAATGTTCTACTCGCAACTTTGGCTCAATAAAAATGTAGCTAGCAACCAACAACAATAACATGCCCAATGTAATCCCACAAATGGGGGTCTAGAGAGAGTAGGATGTGTGCAAACCTCATCCCTACCATCTTCTTGCTGTAGAAAAGATGTTTCTGCTAAATGCTCGGCTAAAAAATGTAGCTGACAACTTAAAATATTAATTGTGAACGAATTGAAAATTTTATGGATATGATATTTATTGATCAATTAATGATTAGTACTGGAAATTAAAATATTGGATTTGGAGAATTAGTCACTCAATGTGATTTACATGTCAGAAGAAACTCTCAGGGGTTGGCATGGTGGCAATTGACTTGAGCCTTGGGGGTTGCTCCCTTTCAAGGTCTCAAGTTCGAAACCCACTAGGTGCAAACAATTTTTGAGGGCCATCGGACTGGTAAAACCTGAATTAACCGTGGTGCACTTGCGGGAAACTCCTCGCCGAGGGCTTGTGCACCCCCGGGATTAGTCGGGGCTCTAAGAGACTTGGACACCTGGTGCAAATGAAAAAAAGAAACTACAAACACACTAATAACTACATAGATCGAGAACACCTTTTAATACAGTGAAATACACATAAAGGAGGTGCATACCTTTATCTGCCATAGCCATGAACAACTGAAGATGAGCTAGACTAAGTCTTCCTCTCCTTAAAATTATGAAAACTGGCACTGTATGGGAATACATCTTAGGTTAAGCCAGGAGAGGGGACCTGGCCTCATAGTTATAGGCTTAAAAGCTTCAACATAGTGTGCCTTAGCATTATGGGATCACAGGTCTTCTACACTATTGCCGGCCCACACATGACATGAAATGGATATTTGTGTGGAATCCACACAAATACACGACATATGTCTTGTCTAACAACTATTAACATTCAGCCTGTTTACTAAAATGTAATAATAAGTAATGTTAAGTCCACATTTTATAAATAATTCTAACATTACAAACTTATAATTTTTTCAACTGAATCGCAATTTTAACATCATTTTTGAATTTGGTTTTAATTTCTTACTTTACATGCTTTAGTTCAATGCAATGTTGTCAGTTCCTTTTTTCGCATGGTTATTTTTTCTTGCATTACACATATGTTCTCTTATATTTTCCATCTGGCCCTTTTATTGGTTAAAGAAGCATCCTTTGATTGTGCTTTCTGCTTAAATCTCGACAAGCCTTGACACATTTCCCGGGCGTTTTTTGGTTTGGCAACACTTTTTTAAACAATTACTCCCTCCGTCCCATATTATAAGGGCATCTTTCTATAAATATTTGTCCCATATTATAAGGGCACTTACTAAATTAGGATAAAATTAATTATTTTTTTTCCATTTTACCCTTCTGAATTCACCTCAATTTGACTGATTCATATTATAAGGGCACTTACTAAATTAGGATAAAATTAATTATTTTTTTTCCATTTTACCCCCACCATTGATTAGTGTATTAATTATTTTTTCTAACTTAATTTAATGTACATTGATATAAATGAAGAGTAAAATGGTAAAGTCTACTAATGTATTAATGATTTCTTAATAACCGTGTAAAATGGAAAGTGCCCTTATATTATGGGACGGAGGTAGTATGTGTTTTACTGATCATGTTATTTCCTCGCCGACTTTAAGATTTTCCTTCCATTCATTTTTCCATTTTGATTATATGTGACACAAAATTGAAGATATTATGTATATTGTTGTATAATAGAGACAAATATTATCATAGTAATGAAATGACCAAAATGTTTTGTTTTTCCTTTGTGCTCATCTCAAAGGTAGACTCTTGAAGATTTTCTAGTACTGACAAGTAACACCTATTCTGCCTCCTTCAACTATATGGGTTTGTGTTGTGATACATTTGTGATTTTGTGATGCCGAGTGTTTTAATGAGTCTTTGTTATCAGAGTATAGATTTGCTGAAGTTTTACTATAAGAAATTGCAGGCAACATTATCCTTGCACGACTCGTTAGTCATCGTCTCCATAACATTTACATGCTTATTCAGTCTTATTCTCGTAACTTCTATTTTCATTACTCGACTTGAGAAATGGCGTGCTGTTTGTGTTCCATATGAGCTTTTGAAGTCAGTTTCGGAAAAAAAATATATGAGCTTTTGAAGTCTGTTGAAGCTTGGTGGTGGTTTTCTTGTAGATTGAAATTCTTAGCAAGAATTTAGCACTTCAGTCTTACCACCAGAATTCGCTAGCAAGATTTGATTTAATAGTTTTTAATTCACATCCTAACTTCTCTAGCCATTGTTTTTAACATTTCTATTATTCAACACCCATCGTGTAATAATCTAGATATGTGACCAAATTTGGGTTCTGCAGGGGATATAAGCGATTTTTTAAAAGAACTGCTTTAGAATCATCAGACTTCCTGAAGGATGATTGCCTGCAAGTTCATTGCTGTGTTGGTGTAGTAAGGTCTCGCACCGAAGGACCTAAAACCTACTCCATCCCTCTATCTCCGTCAGATATTGGTCTGCATTTTGGACAGCTCCTTGAAAGTGGGAAGGATACTGATGTGAACTTTGACGTTAATGGAGAGGTGTTTGCTGCTCACAAATTGGTACTTGCTGCAAGATCACCTGTGTTCAGAGCACAATTTTTTGGTCCAATGAAGGATCAAAATACAGAGCATATAAAAGTAGAAGACATGGAAGCCCCAGTTTTTAAGGTCAAATCCTTGGACTACTTTCCACCCCTTTCCTGCCCTTTTCTTGATTTGACTGCTTAGTAGTGTATCTATCATTAACACAATCTGTAAGTATTGAAGATACACCCTGCTGAACTTAATAATCTGCAAAGCTGTTCTACTACAGAACTTCTCATCCGTCTATTCTCTGAGTTGGCATTGCTTCTTCTATCGCAGTGAGATCAGGCAATTTTTTCAATGTTCCATTTAATTGTTATTTTCTGCCTCTTTCTTTTAGGCATTGATCTTATCCCTACTTTTAGGCATGATCAATGTTCTTAAAGGCTCACTCGAGGCGCTTTTAAGTCTTGAGTTTAGATACAACATAAGCTAGGTGCTTTGCCTCCCTTTTGGTGCTGTTCCAGTGTAGGCACCAAGGCGCTGAAGGTGCACATCATTGTCTATTTACTGTATATTGGCTTGGGTGATACATTTAATCTCAATGAATTGTTATGGATGTATTTGTATGATTAGGAGTAGGAGAATATAAATACATAATTTTTATATTTACATTTGATTTAGAATGTAAGTTGGGTTTTTAACTTAGTTTTGTAATTTTTGTTCATAATTACACTGGGTATGTTGTTGTTGTTGTAATTTGAAGTGCAGTTTTTCCTAATTCTTTTTTATATAGATGTTGTTCAAGTTTATATGTACTTTTTTCTGGCATACATATCCATATCTGTTTATTTTTCGTCATTTTTTCATTTCTTATGAACCCTCTTCTTGATTACATGCTTTTATTAACATGCATATCTTCGGCTGCGGGTTCCCTTGTTATAGAAAAAAAACATTGCATATCTGGCATACTCATTGAAGCTCTTTAGTTGTATTATGATATCAACTAGTTAAGTTGCTGAAAGGATGCTGATAGAGAAGCCATACCTGGAGTTCGTTTTTCCGCAGAAAGTTTTTTTATTTGCAATTGATGTGACATTCTCTCTTTTCATTTAACGTTGTGATTTAATTTTACGTTATTTGCTTGATTCTCGTGTATGTTGATAACAGGCTCTTCTTCATTTCATTTACTGGGATGTGCTGCCAGACATGGAAGAACTCACTGGGTTGAACACAAAATGGGCATCAACGTTGATGTCTCAACATTTGCTTGCAGCAGCTGACTGTTATGGGTTAGATAGGCTCAGGTTGCTCTGTGAGGCTAAACTGTGTGAGGAAGTTGCTATTAATACTGTTGCAACTACTTTAGCCCTGGCTGAGCAGCACCATTGTTTCCAGCTGAAATCTGTCTGTCTCAAATTTGTTGCCATGCCAGAAAATCTAAGAGGTGCTCTTTTGTCTTCTAATCAACTTATGTTCAAATGTTACGTCAAAGTTGGAATTCAGTTCAATTATTTAGTTCAAGTGCTTTAGTTTTTGTGGCAAGTTTACCTTTTATAATTTTGTCTCCATGATCTACAAATAATCTCTTTATAAGTATAATTCTTAGAAGATTTAATTCCCCTTTAATTTTTTTTCTGTAATGTGTTTCATGCATGTTTAATCTCTCTAAAGTGAAATTTTAGAAGTTCTAATCGCATTTTTCAGCAATTCTCTTTATGTACTGCTAAAAGTATTGTCCGTCAAACTTGGAAGGGAAGATGTCTGGCTACCATTGCAGTCTATATTAGTAAGCCCTGAAATGAAATTCTATTATTTGTCCTTGTTCTAAAGGGTTCAGCTTTAGGGCCCCCAAAAGGCAAAAAAGTGATAGAGGGCTTTCTACTGTACAGTTTGGTGTTTGTCATTTGTCAACTGGGGGTTATGGAATTACCTTGATGCTTAGCCAGATAGGTACCTTGGGTCATACTTACAGTACCTTCTTTTCAGGTCCATCACCCGCCCTCTCCCTCCATTTTCTTGCAGTTGTTCACTAGAATCAGCTATGAGAGCTGTTTCTGATTGACCTTCATTCACTTGTTTTGAATGTGTTGATGCGCTCCTAAAAGTGATTTTGCTGCCAAAAGCTCTTCTTGGCTGTGTTGCTTGGACTTTTCAGAAGTGCCAGCAGGTGCGTGTCGGATTCTCCAAAAGTAGTGTATTTTCGGAGAATCCGACAGGGGTGCGGCATTGAAAGTGAGGAGTCCGCGCAACTTAGCTTTTTGGAAGTAAATTCATGACATCTGGAGGAATTTCTTACTGCTGCTTTAGAAAAATGTTTGCATGCATATGGTTGAATTGAAGCATTGCAGAAACAAAAGTGAATTTTCATCTGGCTCATACAAGTGTCGATTTATATTATTAGTCGGTATTGATCACAGGATCCTTTTTATGCAGCTGTAATGCAAACAGATGGTTTTGACTATCTGAGAGAAAGTTGTCCTCACGTCCTCACAGAACTTTTGGAGTATGTGGCTAGGGTAAATGAACATTCTGCCATTACCAACAAGCTAGGAAATGAGGTTGTCCTCGACGGTGGTGATTTCAATGGTCGACGCGTGAAACAAAGATTGTAGTTGAAGGTGTAACTGCCAACTCTGTGGTCTTTAATAGGATAGAAACATACATCATGATGCAGGCTGTAGTTTGACATAGATGTAAATTTGGGTCTGTCAGTGTAATTGATATTGTTGTATAATCATCTATATATTATCTTGTTCCAAGTTATGTGTATGGTTCCTGCTATTTGAGGCTCTTGATACATTTCCTTAAGAGACAGCTTCTAACTCTGTCCATAAGGTTCTCTGTACTACCATTTAGTTATGTATTTATTATTTTGGCTCTTAATTTTTCAGTTGGATATGTAATTTATTTGCATTATTTGTGGTAATTTCATTCGATATTTTCTCCAAACCTAAGATTTGAATTTGAGATCTTTGATTAAGTATGAAATAGTTTAACTACTGAGCTTCTAGTTTTTCTTCAATACAAATTTGTCATTGATTGTGTACCTATCGTATGACAAAAGTAAAGCGAAAAACATGTCTTGAGTATTTTAGTTTTGATCACGACAATAATAACATAATTTTCTTCTTGAAGAAAATGTTCACCATGTGAATGTTGTCATGAAATATGTAATAGTACACAAAATTAATTATAACCTCTAAAGGACTATTATGTTATCGTTGAAGGAATGATAATGCACTTATAATAAGTCTCAAAAGAGATTTTTCTTAAAAATACTAATATTAATATATGTAGATATATTCTCATATGATAGATGCAATGAAATTTTTGATGATAGATAAAATATTTGAAAATATATAATGAATAATGGTTATATCTAATCAACCAATAAAGATTATATAAAAATTCCTAAAAAACACTCAAGATGCCTAAGGAATAAAAGGTTCGAAAAAAACTTGTTCAATGAAATTTTAGAAATTCTTATATGAATCAAGCTACTAGGGAAGGAAAGGTACAATAATGAACTTATTTATTTTTCATTTTTGTAAAAAAAGTTAGGATTTGAATTTGTTATAGTAACTATATTTATCAATGACTTAAATTCTTAAAGAGCTTCAAAAAAATTGTTGAGTGTTTGAAAAAAAAAATTTTGAAATGAAAGATTTTGGTAAAATGTAATTTTAACATGACCTATAAATTGAGAATTTGACAAGTGAAATATTTTTCTGTCAATTAATATACCTATAAAAATTTTTAAAGCGATTTTTATATAGATAAATTACACACATTGAGTAATTCAATGATTATAAAATTACTTGACATAAATAAAAAAATTATTTCAACTTCAAAGAGAAAGAAGAAGAGCTTCTTAGCGATGAAACTTGAGATATCCAATCTTAAAAGGAAATCCATGTCTCTATTTTATAGTAAGTTTATTGCAAAATTCAATTTCTTCCTAATAAAAAGATATTGGAAAGGCGTTAAATATATGTAGATATTTTTGAGAAATAATAAATATGAGTTTATTTTATCCCATTGAATTCAAGTCACAAATAGTTGATTATGCAGATGCAATATATTTTTTGATCTACATAAAGCTTGACCGCAAATGAGATATTTGTTTATATATGGAGGCACACAATATCTTGACCTTCAATAAAACAAACGCTTATAGTCCGTCTAGGGATAAAATGATCTTTACATTTACTAACTCTATCTCTTGTCTATATTTCTTATTCTATATTACTAATATTTTATAATAATTTTAAGGATTTTTTAGAAAAAGATTTTGGATAAAGATATACAAAAATAGAACCAATCAATAAATTAAATAAAAAAAAATACTTTTATTTTTGATTTTTTAACTTTGAAATATTGAATAAATTGATAATCTGTTAAAATTGTAGTAATTTACTAATTTACCTTTACATAAATATTAAATATTAATATTATATTAGTGCTTACTAGTTATTGCATTTACTATTTAGCCTTTAATTCATATTTCAAAGTGACTTTGAGTTCACAACTTTATATTATATAATAAAACGTCAAAATCTAAAGTAAAAATCCTATTCTTCTCAATTTCTCTTTGGTAAACTGGTAAATCTATTCATTGAGGACGTCGACGACCAATTTCCAATGAATACGACTAAGATTGTGAATTGTGATTATTTGATGTCCAAATTTAATAACTCAATTTCTCGATTTCTCTTCTTCTCTAATCTCTTCCCTTTACCGTTTCTCCCCTTCTTCAGATCTAATTTCACAAAGTATCTGAATTTGCTTGTAAATGAGATACCTAAATTGAAATAAAACATACCTGATTGAGGTTAAATATGATGAACATTTGATTATTTTTTCCTTTTTAGTAACGTCCTTTTAAAAAATCTCTTTAATTTTTATTTCGTTTACTTTAAAATTATTTCATGATTTATTGCCCGATATATTTGTTTTATGAATATTTTGTTATTGATTAAATAAAAAATTGAACTATTAAAGACAAAAAATTGTTAAAAAATATTTTATTAATTTAACATATTTTAAAATAAAAATGGATAAACCAATACACCCCCCTCTACAGGGCCAATTACTTTTACTTTTGGGTCGAGTTTTGTGAAAGGAAATGAAATGTTGAACATAAAGCATATGGTTTGGGAAACTTAGCTGTTCATATTACTACTACAAATTCGCAAGTAGCCTCCGTTTTCCTCCTCCGGCGAAGTCCAACTGTAAGTAGAAAACCCTAATTCTTCCTCCTAATAGTACTGATTTTCTGTTTTTGTGGTTTTTGTTTGCCGTTTCATGTAATAGATCTCTTTAAAGTTGTGAATGGTATGTACAATCCTGGAAATTATCAAGTTTTCTGAACTAATCCGTAAAAAATGTTTTTTTTCCCATTTCTTCAGAATTTGCAGTTAATTTCATTCCCTAACCAACCAAAACAAGTATTTGAATAACATTCCTTTATATCTGTTGGTGTGTATAATGCGCTATTTTGAATTTTAGTTCAAAGTCCATAGAGCTCTTGAAGATTCTCAAGAATTGGAGGATTATTAATGCATGATTTAATAATACACCTCCAAACCCCTCTCAGTATTATGAATATTCCAAAATTGGTGGTGTCCTTGTTGTACTGTGTTACAAAAATAGGCTGAAAATTTTCAGTTCTTTTTGAAGCAGATAGCAATTGAGAACACAGTGATAATCCCTGGGTGATAAAAATGGTATTGTTTTCTGTTCCCTCTTTCTTATTGATCTATGTTCCTATTTATTCATGCCTAATTTGTATATAATTGGTGTTTTCTTAGATTGTTCTGGAGTAGAAAGTTTATTTACCTTATTTGAGTTTTTTTCTTATGAATTTGTTTGGTCTATGTTCTAACTCGGTTGTGCCCCTGGCTCACTCTGTTTTCCAGTTGTTTTTCTCATACTTCAAGGATCTGGTGGGCAGAGAAGTGACTGTGGAACTGAAGAACGATTTGGCCATTCGAGGGACACTACATTCAGTTGATCAGTATCTCAACATTAAGCTTGAAAACACGAGGGTGGTTGATGAGGACAAGTACCCCCACATGGTAATTCCTCTTTACTCTTTTTCTTGTATCTTGTTCTTCTTATTTTATGTTGTTTTCATCTGTGAAAATATATTTTTTTACCTTCTCTTCTTGTGCGCATACAATCTATTGAAAGCCTCTGTTTGGCTATCTCTTTCTCAATTGAAGAATTCTTGAATAAGTTCTTTACGACATTGGTATGTAATAACATGAGCTGATAAAATCTAAAAGGGGAATTATATCATTTACCAGGGATAGATTGCTCCAACTAAATAGGTAAAAAAGACAAAAAGACTTAAACGACTGGTAGGTTTGGAGATGCCATCAAAAGATTTGAGATTCCTTTCCCTCCAAATACACCAAAAAATGCATGTGCAAATTATCTGCCTGGACTTCTTGATGAAACTGTCAACTTCTTTTATCCTCCAGCTTTCCACTGCTTCTTTGACATCTGGGGGGAGATGAGCATATTCCAGAGATCTTTGCCACTGGACAGAGCAGAAACAAATTATTCTCCGACTCCAAGCTTTTGTGGCACATGAAGCATCTGTTCACTAGCTGAAACTTCCTCCTATTTAGGTTGTCCAAGGTAAGGATAGCATTTCTGAGGGATGTCCAGATGAATCACTTGTTTTTCGGTGGTAGCATAGCCTTCCAAATCAGTTCCAAGGCCAGTGGTCTGTCGTATCATTTGATAAGCATACTTTGTTGTGCTTCCTTCACTGTATATATTCCTTTTTCAGATCTGCCTCATTTTAAGCTATCCGGCAGATGAGGTGAGATTGAAGCTCCTTCTAGAATTCTGAATAAGTCCATGAGTTTGTCATGCTCCTAGTCCTGCTTGTTCCTGGGTGCCCATATTCCATGTTCTCTGTTTTGAGCCACTAAAGAATCTGGATTAGAGCCTACCCTGAAGGATGGGAGATACTGAGAGGTTGATTGTTAAGCCACTTATGCTTCAAAAATTTAACTGAGTTGCCATTTCCCATTCTAAAAGACACGTCTTGGCTATGTTGCTCGGACTCTTCAAAAATGTTAACGGGTGCGTGTCGGATTCTCCAAAAGTAGTGTATGTTTGGAGAATCTGACACGGGTTCGGCATTGAAAGTGAAGAGTCGGTGCAACTTAGCCTCTTGGAAGAATTCATCTCTCAAGTTGTTGATGCATTTCCAAGTCCCAACTCCATTATGGCATTGTTCTGGTTTGTGCCCCATTCGTCTTGCCTCCCATACTTGGTATTCACTACCTCTTTCCAAATTTTTGTTGGTCCTTGAGCATACCTCCATCACCATTTTTTCATTAATAGACTCTTGTTGTGGTTCTTTAAATCGCTGATTCCTAGTACACCCTGTTGTTTTAGCATAATTATGTGTTCCCACTTCACAAGATGGAACTTATAGGTTTATAGTTCACCTTCCACAAAAAGGATCTTCTAATTTTGTCAATTTGATTCTGAACCTTGGAAGGCATAGGGAACAGGGACATTATGTGCATGGGAATGCTATCAAGCACACTCTTAAGAAGAGTTAATCTTTTAAACATTGCTAGATACTGCATTCTCCAAGTTACAGCCTTTTCTCTTTCAATAACTTCACTCCAGATGTGTACTACTTTGAACTTTGCACCTAGAGGGAGACCTAGGTATTTTGTTTTGAAAGAGCCAATATCACAGCCCATAAATGGTGGCCAGTTCCTCCACTTCAGGGACCTGATATACTGGGTAGATCTTACTCTTCATCATATTAATATGTAACCCAGAAACTGCGTTGAAAAGTAGCATGTTAGGTTGAGATACTACACCTGAGATCTCTGCGCCCCACAAAAGATTAGAGTATCATCTGCATAAAGCAGATGAGACACAGTGGTATAGTTATCAACATTGCTGCCCACCCTGAACCCTTCAATCCCCTACATCTGTTTGGACTTGTCTAGCATCTTGCTAAGACCCTCCATGGTAAGGATAAATAAAAATGGAGAGAGAGAGGGTCCTCTTGTCTAATACCTTTTTGAGGGGAGGAGAAACCACCGGGATCTATTCAATAGAGCTGAGCATTTTACAGTAGTAATACTGAATTTAATCCACCTATCTCCAAGTCCATACACTTCCGCATTGTGAATAGATAAGATCAATTGAGCTTGTCGAAAGCTTTCTCCATATCCAGTTTGCATTACCAGAAATCTCACGACTTAGCCTAGGTTTAGAATTGAACTTACCACTTTTTAATTGATTCTTGGAGGCTGAAGAATAAATCCAAGAACAGCAAATGCAGAAGTTGCAGGAAATATCCTCTCAGTATTATAAATAATAATTTGATTATGTCTAAAAACAAAGAAACCACCCTCTTGTATAAATATAAGGAATTTATGGTCCCAAAACAAGAAGAAACAACATCCTAATCTACTTTGAATAAACAAATCCATCTATCCTACTAACAGGGGAAAAAAGAATAAACCATAAGAATCTTGGAATAAAAGATGAGGAAACTTTACATAAATAACTAGGATAAAATATGAAATGCATGACTAAACTCTAAAAACAGGGAAACCATGTGCTAGGCTGCCTCAGTTAATTAGTACCTGATGTTAAAGAAAATATTGAAGATAACTTGCAAGCAACTTACACAACTCCTCAATATCAATTTGTACACATATTAGACCTTGCATGGGCATCAAGGAAGCTCATTTTAAGGGCTAAAATATGCCCCAAGTGGGAGCTTCATGAGGTGCAAGTTTGACACAATTTTTAGGTGCCTAAATTGGTCCAAAAGTGCACTGGTTTGGACCTCCTTCAGAGGCAGGTTGTTAATCTTTGACCTCAATTTAGCCCACCTTGGCTTGAAATCTTCTTGCAAATCTAGACGCTTCCTTCTTTGCAATTGAATCCCAATTAGCTTCATTCTGAAGTTTTCTTATATGAGATCTTGTCATAGGCCTTCTAAGAGCTTCCGAAGCTTCATCATAGCTCTTTAATGTAGTTACACTTCAATGGATGCTATCATCTTCACTCTAGATACACTACCACACGTTTTTATGGAACTCTTTGATGAAAGTCTTTTGTTGTTTCAACAGATTGAATTTGTTGTGTAGTTGGTGCATTGTGGTCTCACCACTTCGAACCAAAACTTATGTAATTGTGTTAATTTCCAGCACATCATAATTCCAATCTTATTGGCTAGGACTTCTTTTTGTATCTGGTTTTCTAGAAGCAAAAGTTGTAACTGAAGAAGCTACAATCTCTGTCAGCCCTTAAATTGACTAGATGCACAAATTGTAATGAGAAGCAACAATAGTTGTAAGCTATGTTGCTTGGACTCTTCAAAAATATCTACGGGTGCATATCGGGTTCTCCAAAAGTAGTTTTTTTTTTTGGGGAGAATCCGGCGCAGGTGAGGCATCGAAAGTGAAGAGTCCGCGCAACTTATAGGTTGGAAGACCATAAATTATGAATGTCTAGGTGATGTGAGAGAATGCAACTGAGCTTTGGCTGTTGAAGCCTCACTCTCCCTAGCCAAGCAACGCCAATAGTAAACTTCATAATTCCCCTTTCACCTTGCTGCTCTCTTCTGGCTAAGTTGGATTCCATCTTTTTTTTTTCCTCATGCATCGGTTTTCCTTTTCATTCACTCACCAGCTCACACATTTCTGATTTAAAGAAAACAGAAGTTCCCCTGTTCCATGTGGGGTGAGGCACACACCCACTTCCTTATATAATAGGGAAAAGAGATCTAGCAAGAGCTTCCACACAATTAATTTCATAGATTGGAATTTACAAACATTAAAAGAAAGATGATGGATCATAAAAAAATGATGGTTTCTTTCTGCTCCGTGTGAGAAACATGCAGATGTAGCGTGTTCTTTTCCCTCGTCTTTTCCTCCTCCACTGGCATCCCCTTCCTTCTCCCCGCTATTATCTATGAATATTAGTATTTCTCTGATCTGAATGCTAACAGATATGTTCTATGTTTCTTTGATGGTAATAGAGGTCAGTGAGGAACTGCTTCATCAGAGGATCAGTAGTGAGATACGTGCAGTTACCCCCAGATGGAGTTGATGTTGAACTACTTCACGATGCTACGAGGAGAGAAGCTCGGGGTGGCTGAAACCTAGAGTTCAAAGGCCGTTTGCATTTCAGCGGATAAGTCAGTAGTATACTGATTTTCTTACTGAATGCATTTTATGCGTAGTGGTTGTCTCCATATCTTAAAATTTAGTATGCAGATGTTATGAGCACTGCAATCCGTGATGTGAAAACTGTTGATATCAATGTTTGTCCCCAACACATTTCTGTCTTTTGAGAAAATTAAGAATGTTAAAAACTGAATTCAGCTATGTTGCTCGAATTCTTCAAAAGTATCGGCGGGTGCGTGTCGGATACTCCAAAAGTGGTGTATGTTCGGAGAACTCGATATGGGTGCGGCATTGAAAGTGAAGATTCCGCGCAACTTAGGAATTCAGTGTCCAAGATCCTTCCAAATTACTTATCATGGTTTTTGCTATCGTCTACTACCCTTTTTGTCCAATTTTATGGGGCTCTTTACTTTTTAGTCTATTCTAAAAAGAATGCTATCTTTCTATAAGAAAAATTCAACTTTAAAATTTTCTTGTATTTTTTAAGGAAAATTTATAGGAATCACATACTATATTTTATTAATTTCAAATATTCCTTATTTTTTTTTACTAGATTTCTAAAATTTCTTTTTTTCGAAAACGCCTACACTCCATCCCTTTTTTCACAAAATCCTCTTTTTTCAGCTAAAATTTAGTCTGTCGTTACATTATCTCCTTCATCGGCAACTTGACTCTTCCTCTTTCCTCTTTCATTTTCGCTCGAACACTCCATGAAAAGTAGATCTAAACACATACATGATCTTCTAACGATGAAGAAAAAAAGAGAAATCAAATCGAACAAGGACAAATTTTCAAGTTCAAAATTCTCCAGATCCAAAAATCTCAAAAAAGTTCGAAGAAGAAAGCTCATCTTCAAGTTCAAAATCCCCAAATCCAAAAATCTCAAAAAAAATTCGAAGAAGAAAGTTCATTGAGACATAAAACTGAGTTGTTTACAATTTTTTTTTATAGTGATTCATGGGAATATAAAATTGAGTCATATATGTTGCTTATTCACTGGAACTATATGAGTTATTTTATTAGGAAAATATAGTGATTTATTTGTGTAGTATGTATCTTGTATGGTGATTCATTTCAAAACTATGAGTTGTTCACAACTTTTTATGGTGATTCATTTATATATAAAACTGAGTCATATATGTTGTTGATTCACTATAACTGTATGGATTGAATACAATGATTCATTGGGACACATTTTCTAGTTGTTATAGGTTGATGATTCATTGGGTGCATCACATCATACAAGAAAGATACACCAATGAATCATATTAATAGGTTGATTCATTGAGACAATGGATCATATAATATGATTCATTGCAATAAAATAGTTTAACACATAGCTAATGAAAATTTCAGAAACAGTGAGTAATCTGCGTCCGCTCCGCGATGCGGAGAGAACGCGGAACTACATCAGATATTGATTACAATGAATCATGACTTATGAATCATTTATGACTGTCAGTGTATCCGCATAGTGGCTACTGGATCATACAATATGATTCATTGCAATAAAATAGTTAACACATGGTTGATTCATCGCATTAGATATTGATTACAGTGAATCGTGATTTATGAATCATGTATGACACAGTGTATCCGTAAAAATAGCTAATGTATCCGCATAATGGTCATTTTAAGGAATTTTTGTAAATATACAAATAGTGGGAATATATTGTAATTTCTTTATTTCAATATGGAATCTATGTAAGTTACTCATTTTTATAACAATACAAATATTTCAGAATTATTTTACATTACAAGTTTCCAAAGTTTTTTTCTTTTAAATATTGTGTTGAATCAAATGATGCCACATAAAAATAATGAGGAGGAAGTACATTATTTCCATTGTATTCACTTTAATTACTGCATGATTGACGTAATACTAAAAACTTATAATGGGAAAGGAATTAATTCCACAAAATTGCCATCTCGTATTTAGTTCTTACACTACATAAGAATTAGTGTCATATTTTGGTGAAATTTGTTTAACTTATTTTTACTAGGCAATTCAATTTTTTTTTAACTTTAAGAAATTTATTTTCTGAAAGAAAATATATTTTAATTTTTTTAAACTAATCCAATGTTAATTTAGGATTTTTTTCAACTTTTAATACATGAACTATTGAGAATAAGAGTCATTAAGATATTTTGGCCTCAATTTTTGGCACCATTTGTATTGATCCGATGAACGACACACCATACCTTCTACAAGATTCATGTTATTTTCTAGCTATTAAGGATCGCAAAATAAAAATTCAGAATTCTCAAATTTTAGTGTGTATTAATCTATAAAATTTTGAGAATATGACTGATTGAATTATCTTTTACCTACAATTTTATGAATCATCTGCAATGACCTAGTAAATGATATCAATAGACTTTACAAGACCTTCACTTCTTTTAGCGTGTACAACTCACAAAATTAGGAATCCATTATGACCTAGTGAACAATACACATAGACTTACACGATTCATGTCACTTTTCTTATTTTTCAATGATCACAAAACAAGAATTTACGTTTTTCTCATTTTTTTCGTGTGTTAAATGTTTATGAATCTTTGGAAAATATATTTTTGATCAATTTATTTTGAGACCAATCCTAATAACCTAGTAAACAATACCCATAGCTTTTACAAGATCCACATCCCCACTCCTTTTTTATTTAAAAAAATATTTAGGGGTTACTAAACAAAAATTCAAGATTTTTTTCAATTTTTTCTGTGTATTAGTCCATGATTTTTTTGAAATATAACTGATTGGATTTTTTTGGCCTCACACTTTGGGCATCAACTTTAATGACTTAGTGAACAATGCCAAATAGTCTCTATTGAATCTACACTATCTTTAGCGTTAGGGTTCACATAATAGAAATTGAGGATTTTCTCAGTATTTTAGTGTATTAGTCCATCAATTCTTAGAATATGAATGATCAGATTTTTTTGACCCAAAATATTTTGAAATCATTCGTAATGACCTAATGAATGATACATGTAGTCCTTACTATACCCATCACTTTTCTTTAGCATTTTGGGATCACAACATAGAAAATGAGATTTTTTTTTCAATTTATCGTTTGTATTGGTGCATCAATGTTTAGAAATATGAATGATTAAGCTTTTCTATCCCAAATATTTTGGGATCATCCTTGTAACACCCCCGTGAAATGACAAAAATACCCCTAGACTTAATCTTGAGCGTAACGTATCTTCCCTTGCCCCGTTTGCAAATTTGAGACCAGATTTGCGATCAGTGTGAAAAATTGAGTCAGAAAATGGTCTCGACTCGACAAAAACTCGAAAAAACGCAAATTATTTTTTCCCAAAAATTTCAGAAACAGTGAGTAATCTGCGTCCGCTCCGCGATGCGGAGAGAACGCGGAACTACACTTAGTGTTTTTTAAAATTTCGACGAAAAGCTGAAATTTGCGAAAAAAAGTGCAAATCGGGGCCAGTTTTTCTTCTTTTAATGGGGAGGGGTAAAAACGATTTTTTTCACACTCCATATCCTAAATTAATCCATTTTAAAGCCTAAATAAGTCCTAAAAACATTATTTTCACTTTCATTCACTCGTTCAAACCCTTCCAGTAGTATCCAAGCGTAAAGAAACACCAAGACTTCTCCTCAAATTTTCAAGAAATCCCCTTCTAGGTATGTAAGGCCACTCTAAATTCATTATTTTTAGAATATTTTAGAAAAGTATGACTTAGCTTTCATTTCGAAAGTCCCAAGTCTTGATTGAGAGTAATTTCATCAAAACCTTATAAAGTTTAGTAGATTTCCCTATGTATGCATGAATTCTTGATTGAATGATGTTGATTCTTGATTCTTTAACTGTTATTAAAGTATTTTAAGTGTGAGCTATGTAAGTGTTTTGGGAGTAGTATTGAGCACCGATATAGCTGAGAGTAGAATAAATTACTTGAACTCATAAACTATGTAGCCAGCATAGGATATGATCATACCACAGTACCTTCCTCATTAGCCACTGAGATGACTCAGTTTTGGGATGGATCCACTCCCCTAGTTATTCGTCCCCTACCCCGGCAAAGTACGAGACGACTTTGACAGCGTGCGCAAGACGCTGTATCATAACGAAACTCATAGTGATAGTTGTTGGTTAGAGAAACTCCCCAAGAAGTAAAGATTTTTATTCTACTTAGTTGAGAATCAGTACTGCCGTATCACCACGAAGCTCACAGTGATGGTTGTCGGTTAGAGAAACTCCCCAAGCTAAGAAAATTATGTTTTACTTACTATTTTCAGCATATTATTTTTTTTAGCATGTTATTTTCAGTATACTAGCCTTTATGATTATTGCTAATTGATCATGTTTCTGAGAAGAATTTATGATATATTATTTAAATGTTTTGACCATCTTACATACTGTACATTCCACGTACTGTCGTCCTTAGGACCTGCATCATTTTATGATGTAGACGCAG
>DF365075.1:5708-23256 GCA_000787875.1 Solanum virginianum
TATACATGATCCCACAGAATAATTAAAGGTGGTCTCTTATCTTATACCAATGCATTATTTACTTGAATTGTTATCTCATTTACAGTATTTTCTACCTTATATACTCAGTATATTATTTCATACTGACGTCCCTTACGAGGGACTTGCATTTCATTCTGCAGGTACAGGTGCTAATAGATCTCCTCAGTAAGAGTATAGGATATCCAGAATATTAAATATAGTAGAAACCTCTTCTAATATGTATAGTTAACGCATAGATATAGGTTGGTTCTCCTGAGCCTTATCGGCAAAGGGTGCCGGTCCGCCTTAACGAAATTTGGGGCGTGACACTTATCTTGTCATTTTCTCTTTGGAAACTCAATTTTGGGGATTGCAAATTTTGGTTTGTGCTTATTATCAATCTTTCATGCTTTTGGTTTTTAATTGGTGGTGTCGTAAATTTTCATTGCCTTGGGTAAAATTTTCAATCATATCTTATATTTGCAATTTTGTTGGTTTTACCTTAGCCATGAGTAGCTAACCACCCATAACTTGGGGTTGTGGGAACCATGGGTTTTGCATGTATTATCTATTTCTATGATTGGGGTTTTGCATGTATTACCTATTTCTCTTCATTATGATTATTGATTGGTGGTGGCCAACACAAATCCTGCCTACTATCACGATCCCGACCAAGGTAGTGACGAATAAGAACAGAGAAATAGATGATAGAATTCGATTGATGTGTTCTCGTCTTATTAACCAAACCTGACCAAGGAGAGGTTGACTGGGACAGTAGGGAACGGTTAGTTGGCACGCCATGGTTGCTGATAAAGCGCCATGGTGAAATTCAACTTTCACCTTCACAAGAGGGTTGGAAGCACCGGCAGGTGACGAGGTGTTTGACTGGCTAGCTGACCGCCCGTATGCTCATGGGAAGAGGCCCCTTGAGACAGATGATCCAGAGATGATCTTTGAGAGGCCTCGACCTAATGACCTAGCAGCCTCAGCAGAGAAGCTGATACCAGAGGAGGTGGTGCAGGAGTCGATCCTTTGGTAGCCATATAGAAAGATAGGGAGCAGTTGCATTTACATGGAGAGGGCAGTTCATGTATAGCTGCAACACAGATTGCTAGATAGGGAGCAGTTGCATTTACATGGAGAGGGTAGTTCATGTATAGCTGCAACCCAGATTGCTGAGAAGGAGATGGTGACCCAGGACCCTGCTGACCAGCCAGAGAACGATGCTTGATGATCCATGATGTTTGACTTCTTTTGACCCCAGTTCTTATTTTATCATTATGGATACTTGGTTCTGTTGTTAGACAATTTCTTTATTCTATTGGTTTTTGGATTTGTTTAAGTATTTTTATGTTGGATATTACTTTTACTTATATTATGGATGTTAGTTTTTGGTTTTTAATGTATGAATATATGTATGTATGTGTGTGTGTATATATATATATATATATATATATATATATATATATATATGTTATCGTGTTTGGTTTTCATTCTTGTCTTTACTTTGACGACAAAATATCCTATTTTGGTGGGGTGTAGGAAGTTATGAATAAAGGTAAAGTCTGAGTAGCCTTGAGTCCATAACTTCCTCTATTTTTTATCCCAAATTTTTCTTGTTGTGATTTTTTTTTTCTTGTGGATGTTTAATTTTCTGTTGAACTGGCATGTGTCAGTAGTGTAGATAATGTGTAAATTCATTGTAGTGTTATCTGTTGGCATATACATAGTCTTTAAATGCTTTTTGAATGATTTCAAAAAATTGGGTACCCTCAAAATTTTTGAGGTTGTGATTATTGATGCATTTATGCATTTTGATGATCTGGTGATGTTTGTTCTGATAATGTAAATGTAAGTTGAGGCTTGAAACATGACCTGTGAGTCTATACTTGATTGTAGGTGTAATGCCATGTGTGTTGTGAGCTTATTTTACTGCATTCATGCATCTTGTATGGACTCAGAACTTACCTTAGTACTCTAAGATTGATATGGTGATGTGGCTGACTTGGAAAGGATCTTAGGCTTTTGTTCTTTGAGTGAACCCACTTTTAGCCTAAATGACCTACCAAATGAATGAGTGAATCCCTTGTTCCATAATTTTGAGCCTCTCATGTACTTATTCTTTCTTGACACCTTACTAGCTTAACCTTGTTTGATGAAATACCTTGATATTGGCCTGGTCTATCCTTGAACATGTAAACCTTAATTGAGGCTAAAAGCCTAAGTTAAGGGTGGCTACAAATTGTGGCCCATGTTTGGGGAATAGATATTGTGTACTTCACCTCAGGCTAGAAGCCTATGTTGAGGGTGGCCCTTATTGTGGTAAAGTAATAATAATGAGGTGGTTAGTTGGGAAATCAAGAAAAAAATGAAAAAGCATGAACTGAGTGATGAAAAAGAAAAGAAAAGTGCCTTGAGTTGAGAAAAAATAGCAAAAATGAGTCTTTGAAGAATCATAAGCCGACTGAAGAAAAGAAAAGTGCCTTGAGTTGAGAAAAAGTAGTAAAAATTGAGTTCGGAAATAAGGCACAACTGGAAATAGTAAGAAAATACTCATGAAAAGTTTGAAACAGGAGCATAAGGGTGGATTTAATGAAAAGGGTTGGGATATAAAAAAAAGTGTTGTTAAACATGGTTCAAGGATAGCTTTTGTCACTACTTGCCAAAAATGTCATACAAAAGCCCCCTGAACCTATGTTACAGGCCTATAAGTCCTAAAGTGATCTAAATCCACTTTGTCACCAAGCCAGAAGGTGAGTATAGAGGCAAGCCTATGGTATTAGTCATTGTGCATGAATTTCAATTGTGAGAGTGAGAATGCTTCCTCAGTCCCTAAATTCTAAATACTGCTTGAGTGGGTAAGAGGGACTTATTTTCTGTGAGGGCATTTACACTACTTGATCAGCATATGGTTGCACCAGTGATTGTGGATGGTTGATGCTCCTTAGCTTATCATAGTTGGGTTGCCAGATTCATCATCATGTTTTTGTTATGATCAGTAGCTTTACAATCTGATTTTAAAAATGATAGTTGGGTACCTGGATTAATGTGAAAGACGTATATGCCATTGGTATAGCTGCTATGTATTTCTCATTGTCTGCGTAGATTGAGTCGTCACTTGAGGACAAACAATAATTTTATGAGTTCTTAATGCGACTTTTTATGGTTTTTATGTGTTTTTGTGTTATTCTTTGAGAGAGTCAGAGCAGTGAATGCCCAAGCAACAATTCTACGTTGAAGATGTTGATGTGCTATCAAAATACAACACATTTGATGCCTAAAATAATGGATTTTGTGAGTTCTTAATGTGACTTTTTATGGTTTTTATGTTGCTCTTGCAGAAAAGTTAGTTAGCATGATTTTGGAGAATTGCAGATTTTACTGAAGCATAGGACATATGAGTTCACCTACGAGTCGTAACCTAAGCTACGAGTCGTAGGGTTTTATCATTGCAAGAAATAGAGACCAAAAATCAGAAATCTGCTAAGTGGAGGTCAACCCTACAAGGCCACCATACAAGTCATAGGTCTCACTATGACTCTAATAGGTGTACTCGTAGCAGGAATCAAAGAGCCCAAACTTTGGATCAACAACTAAAGGCCTAGACCTTGAGAGGAGCATATGAGTCATAGCCCAAGCTACAACTCATACCAGTGGGTCGTACCAGTTGAGTCCAAGATGCTAAGAACCTGATACAAACCCCGATTACGACTCATAGGTCACCCTACGAGTCATACCTGTCAGGCGTGCCAGCTGCTAGCTGTCTTTTCTGTATAATTTTTTTAAGCTAATTTTATAAACACTATAAATAGTTTAAGTTAGGGATTTATTGAGAGAGATTTGATTTGGAGAAGAAAACATCATCATTGAAGATACTCTCAAGATAACCTTTAGGGTTTTAGCTTATCTTGTCATTTTCTCTTGGAAAACCCAATTTCGGGGATTGCAAATCTTGTTTTGTGTTTATTATCAATCTATTAAGCTTTTGGTTTGCAATTGGTGGTGTCTTAAATCTTCAGTGCCTTGGGTAAAATTCTCAATCATGTCTTATATTTGCATTTTTGTTGGTTTTGCCTTAGCCATGAGTAGCTAAGCACACACAACTTAGGGTTGTGGGAACCATGGGTAGTTGACTTGAAATAACCTAGGTTCATGCATTTTTATGATTGGGGTTTTGCATGTATTATCTATTTCTCTTCATTGTGATTATTGTTTAGTGGTAGCCAATACCAATTCCTGCCTACTATCACGATCCTGACCAAGGTAGTGATGAATAGGAAAAGAGAAACAGATGACAGAACTTGATTGTGTGTTCTCATATAATCAACCGAACCTGACCAAGGGGAGGTTGACTGGGATAGCAGGGAATAGTTAGTTTGTATGCCATGGTTGCTGACAAAGTGCCATGGTGAAATTTGACCTTCACCATCACAAGATGGTTGGAAGAACCTAAGTTACCATCCTGCATGCGAATCTCTAGTTATAGTTATGTTATCTACGTTAATTGAGTCAACGAACCATGGGGAACACAATTCCCAAGTTGTTCCTAAAATTGAGTATTCTCCCGCATCATAGTACATTGTTTAATTTACTTTGTTCTTGAATCACAAATTGCCCCCATTTAGAGATGTTAGTTATAGACACTAGAAATGATTGATAAACAAATTCTCATAGTCAAACCCTATATTCCCTGTGGATTCGATCCTACCTTTTGGTTAGGTTAATTGCTGACAACGACCGCTTTCTTATTGGAGCATGAACATCATCATCTAGGTCCTAGGCTTATATCATGAAAAACTTTGTATTAGAGCAACCTTGTTTGATGAAATACCTTGATATGAGGCTTGCTTGGGGTCCCTTCGGGTTCCCCATGCACCATGTTACGTCTAGGCCCTAGGCTTGGGTCATGATAATACGCCTATTAGACCCCTACCTATTTTTAATTCACTCTCTAGAAGTTTATACGAAATCAATTTATGACTTGTAAACCAAGTTATGAGCCATACCTGGGTATCATATAAAGTTCCAGTGACCATTATTTTTTTGCACCTCTGGTTTACGAGACTACTTCATGATTCATAGTTCTAACTACGATTTGTAAATAGACCTCATAGACCCTTTCTGCAACTGATCCAAATATATTTTTGCTTTTTTTTCTTGATTGATGGGGCTAATTTGGGTTTGTAAATGTTTCTCTTTCAGATATCATGGCCCTGAAAGGCAAACGTGCAGAGATTGAGGCTTTTAGGAAGAAACTCATAAATTAGCCTATAGATGATGATCATTCCGGTGATGATCAGACCCAACTGAGTGGATCAGTGAAGATATATGATATGCAGCCTGACCTAGCAATACCTCGACCACAGATGAGAGTTGTACCCAGAGCTGGGCAGCCTCAGGTTCAGAATGAGAGCCCTTTCAAATCTGACGAGGAAGTTAGTGAGAAGACTAAGAGTAGTATGCCCCAGATGACCCTTTCTAGGGAGGAGCAGAGTTCAGCGGGGGACTCCGAGGATAGAGGAGATGTTGAGTCCTCTATCACACCATCTTCTTTTTCAAAACTGGATTCTAGTTCTCATCGGTGGTGGGTCGAGGAGATGGAGGCTATATTTTTGGAGGAAATGCAACCCAAGGAGCAGGGAAAACCTACCTATTCGATATTTAGGGAGCCCAAGGTTGTTGGTGATGGACTAAGTCATGTCTCGGGTTTGAAGGACATGATGATTCCATATGGGCTCAAGTGGCTGATGGAGGCATTTGGATGATACACCTTAATTCTGGTATGAGAGTTTTATGCATTGTATGGAACCACGATTCACTGAGATCTTCCCAAGGAGAGAAGGGCTATCTCACAGCCTAGATTGATAGAGGATCGAGTGAGAGGGTGACGGGTTGATATTCTAGAGGAGATGATCTGCCATGTACTTTTTGGCCCTGAGTACCAGGCCCCGAATCAACAGCTGGATCCTGTATAGTGGACCTCACTTTTGAGATGGGTGGTCAAGTACATTACAGAGCAGGGTCTAGAGTCTGCTTCGGTCACTATCCATACGGAGCCTATTGTCAAGTTGCATTGCGTTTCCTCGCTAAATTTTGGTGGGTAGTTGTTAGATCCCAAATCTGGCCTATTTTGGTGAATAATACTTTGACACTAGAGCGGTCGGTATTGGTTGCGAGCATCTTGGCTGGTTATGACTTTGATTGGGCCTGACTCATAGCGGAGCAAATCCATGAGTCAGTACTAAAAAGGGCCACCTCCATCCCATTCCCAGTTATGGTCTACAAACTCTGTTTACATTCACAAGTAGAGATACTTCATCTGCTGGACTAGTTAGTTGAGGCCCAATAAACCTTGGAGGCTGGCCTAATATAGGCCAATGAGAACTCGATGGTAATCTGGAGAGCACTACCACCACCGATGTTCACCCCAGAGCCACCACCTGAGGGTTCAATGACTGCCACCACTACTACTGTTGCTGCTACCACTGAGGAGAGACCCCAACAGCCTGAGACAGTCGATATTGAGAGGGGTTGCACTACAACTGCTCCTGCACTAGAGGACACAACATCAAAAACTTCTACGCTGGGCATGATCTATGTGTCCACTGTCTCTATTCAGGCCATGGTGTAGCGATTATCACGTACTGAGGCCCAATTATCTTAGTTTATTCAGCAGCCTAGGCCATGGGTCCGGCAAACTATTACAGACTCAGAGGAGCAATGTCGAGCATTCACCATCTCTACTATTCAGAAGCGTATTTCTGGAGTGGACGCCCGTATTGATGCCTTTAAGGCTCGGGTTCAGAAGAGGTTAGCCAAGGCCCAGCCTTCAGATTTGTCAATAATTTAGAAAGAGATTGAGAAAATTAGGGCTGACATGATAGCTTCACTTGCGGAGCCCGTGACATTACCAGAGTCTACATCTACAGGCCGCTATTTGAATTATTTGCCTCCACGGATCCTCCACAAACTTTCCTTGGAAAGCGCCCTTGTACAGATGAAGACCATGTTTAGAGGAATATACGTGCAAAGCACCCCAAGGATGATGAGAATGAGGAGAATGAGTTCGAGCTGGCCTTGAGAACATCGAGACTAGAGGAGGAGATAAGGCTAGCACAAGACCATGATAGGGCAAGGGTATTGGCCCATCCGGATAGAGTTCGGCTACTGAGCATACTACTCTGCAAATGGGAGATGAGCAGACGCAGCCCGAGACAGGTGCTTAGGTGCAGAGGTATTTTTTTGACCCCTACTTATTCTATTTTTGCTTGATTTGGCACATTGAGGATAATGCACAACTGTTTCGATTTGGTGTGGGTAGTTATGGGCCTTGGTGAAGTCTGAGTAGCTTAAGGTCTATAACTACCCAAAATTTTGATCCCAAGGTTTTCTTGTTTGTGTTCTTTTTCCTTATGGATATTTAATTTCTATTGAACCGACATGTTTAGGATGTTTAGATAATATGTGTAGCATATAATACTAATACTTATGGCATATAACATATTTTTATGTTTGTTTTTTGAAAATTGGTACCCACAAAAAATTTTTGATTAGTAGTTAATGACAACCATGCATATCAGGGTGTTTGGCAATAGTTGTTCTGATAAGTGAGATTAATTTGAGATAAGAAGCATGATCTGTGAGTTTCTTGTTGATTATATATGCAAAGCCAAGTGAGTGTGAGCTTATTTTGATAGATTCATGTATTTTTATGCTAATTCAGAACTTGCCTTGTTACTCTAAGTTAGATTATAGATTAAATGGATTAGGCAGGGATGTTAGGCCTTTGTTCTTTAAATTAGTCCACTTTAGCCTTAAATAACCAACCAAATAATGTTTTATCCCTTGTTCCAAATAAGTGAGCCTTGCATGAACCAATTCTTTCTAAAACACCTAATTAGCCTAACCTTGTCTAGTGAAAAACCTTGAGATTGGCCCTAGTCTGTCCTTGAGCATTGTGAACCTTAATTGAGGCCAAAAGCCTAAGTTGAGGGTGGCTACCAAAAGTGGCCCTGGTTTGGGAAATAGATATTGTGTACATTGGTATAGGCTAAAAGCCTAAGTTGAGGGTGGCCGGTGTAGGGGTAAAATCACAAAAATAAGGTGGTGAGTTGGGAATGAAGAACAAAAAAAGAAAATCATGTACCGGGTGTAAAAACAAGAGAAAAATGCCTTACATTAAGCGTAAAAAGCAAAATAAAGTGTAAAAATGAGACAAAAGCTGAAACAAAGAAAAATAAAAAGATGCCTTAGACTGAGATTAAAAGTAAAATAAAATATAAAAATAAGGCAAAAGCTGAAAAATCAGAAAAAAATGCCCGAAAAAGCGTGAATATGGAAAAAGAGAGAATAAGGTGAAAATATTCGAGTTGGTAAGGTGAAAGATGAAAAACGTAGTTCAAGAGTGGCTTTTAGTCACTATTTTTCCAAAATGTCATACCAAAGCCCCCTGAGCCTACGTTACAAGCTTAAAAAGTCCTAAAGTGATTCTAGTCTAGTTGGTTAAAAAATTTGCGTCATGAGTATAGAGGCAAGCCTATGGTATTAGTAATTTGTGAGAGTGAGTTTCTTTTCACAATCCCAAAGCCAAATTTTAAATTATCATTGAGTGTGAAAATAGGGCTTCTTTCTGTGAGAGCATTTGAATTGCATTGTTACGATTTGACTTGTTTAGTAAGTAATTGTGAACTGTTGATATTTCCTTGCTTGTCACAGTTGTGTTGTCAAATGAACTAGTGTGTTTTGGTTTGCTAAGTAGCTATCTGATCTTGTTTTGAAAAGTTGGTGTGGGTACCTGAATTTGAATTGTATCTGATGTATGTCATTAGGTTGAGGTTTGCGTGTTGCCATATTGTCTATATAGATTGAGTCATCGCTTGAGTACAAGCAACAATTTTAAGTTGAGGGTGTTGATGTGATGTCAAAATACAATATAGCTGATGCTTAAACCATAAGATTTTTGAGTGTCCTCAACGCTACATTTATGGTTTTTATGTGTTTTTGTGCGTAGTTTTTGCAGGAAAGTAGGTTGGCATGATTTTGGGAAAAATTGCAGACTTTTCTGATTTTTTAGGGTTTACGAGACCCTCTATGAGTCGTAGAGCCTTCTACGAGTCGTAGAGATAGTTCCATGAAGATTTCCAGTGAAGGATGAAAGTCTGAAGTTCAACTATGAGAGACCTCTACACGAGTCATAGATCACTCTACGAGTCGTATAAAGGGGTTTCGTGAAGGTTTTCAGAGAAGGACTAGATGTTGTAGGTGAAGTCTCCGAGAGTGCAGTATGAGTCATACATCAGTCTATGAGTCATAAAGTTAATACGTAGAAGTGAAGTCCAAGATTAAAAAGGCTGAACAAGAGACCCAAATTACAACTCGTAAACCCAATTACGAGTCATAAAGGCCTATGTATAAAGTCGTCGGCCAATTTTTCTAATTTTTTAGGACTTGTTTGTAAATACTATAAATAGTAGTTTTTAGGTCATTATTCAAAGAACAGAGTAGATAGGACGTCATTAGAGTACTCTTTAGGGTTTTATACTTGGAGAAAAAATATTGGAGAGGAGAATACACTTGTGGATTTATTGTATCTTTCAATCTTATGATTCTCAATATAATTTGGGTTTGCTTGTTCATAAATCCAATTGGGTAAGTGATTAATTATATTTTCTCAATTCATAGTTTCTCCATCTACCCAAAGTATTAGTAGCTAAACCCACAACTTGGGGTTGTGGAAACCATGAAGATCTAACCAAATAAACCCAAATAATTTGCAATTCTTGTGTAACGACCCCAAAAAGTGCCCAAAAATGTGCTCTAAAAGTGCTTGGATTTGTAATTTTTATATATCTCAAAATTCATGCGTGATATCAAAAATCCAACTTCATATTCTTGATCAGGGGGTCAAATTTAGTGGGGAATAGGTCTAACCCTAATTTAAGAGCAAACGATTAGCAATTTCATTTTTCATAATTTTTTATTTCCATAATCGATCCGCGGTGTGTAGCCATCGCGGACTTGTGTAAATCTTACCTTCACGATAGGTCTGGTCATAGACCAGATGCAGATCTATGTATTTTGTTGCCAATGAGTTTTATCTCGGTCCAAGGCTTTTGGGTCTTGGGCCTAAGTGTTCCCAAACGTGAAAATACCTATACTTAGCCATTTTTCACTATCATATCATTCTAAACATTTCCCAATACTCATTCAAACACTTAGCTAATATTTCATCTCCTAAATTGAAGTCTCAAAATCCTCTCCGGATCTTAAGGAATTCAACCAAGCTTCAAGTCTCTATTTCCAATTTTCATCAAGTTCATCTCCAAAGCTAAGGTATGTAGGTTTCTTTGATTGGCTCCTTTCACCCATGATGCCCAATCTTCCTTTCTCCCTAAATTATATGATTTAAAGTTGATTTACTAATGAGTCTTAAATATTATGAAAATCACTTGTCACTATGTTAGGGTTTATGAAATTGTGACTGTTTTAGTATGTTTTGGGCTATGAATCTAAGATCTAATGTGAGCTTTGATGAAGGATTTTGATGTATATTGCTTGAGGGTGTTACCAAGTATCTGTTGATGATTTTACATTGAATCTTATAGCATGATAACACTCTTGAATTGCATGGTTTTACACTAGCACTATACACCCTCTAAGTGTTTGATAAAATGTCCAGTTATGGTTTCTTGAGGAATGGAAGATACTATGCATGTCTTATGTGTTGAGTGACTATATGATGATGAAATGATGATATAATGATGATGAAAGGAGTGTGTGTGTATGTGTATATATATATATATATATATATATATATATATATATATATATATATATATCACCTTTGTCAAATGTTAACAATGCAATGCAAATGCCCTCACAGACAGAAGTCCCAATTTGGACACTCAATGATAATTTCAAATTTGGCTTTGGGACTGCCTATAGTGTTGGGGATGACCAAGCCTAGCTTTGGGGGTTGTAGGCCCAGGTAACCATGTTGAGGAGTTGGTACCTCGGTCGCCTAACTCAGGGGGTGGTATGTTTGGGTAACCTTGTTGGGGGTTTGTATCCATCATTCTTGTTGGGGGGTTTGTACTCCATCAACCTTGTTGGGGGGTTGTACTCTATCAACCTCATGAAGGGGTTTGTACCTTATAAGCCTATCCAAGGGGGTGGTAGGCCTTGGATTGCACTAAGAATGGTCACTCCTTACACTTACTTTATGATCCATATAGGCATGATTTACTATGATCATCTTCCATGCATGCCATATTTCTATATGTACTTATTGCCTATGCTTATGCATTTCGATTATGTTGCTATCACTTGTTGCATTGAATCCTACATACTTAGTACATTCAAACGTACTAATGGATACTTTATACCTACATAATATCACCATGTAGGAATCGGTACACCGCTTGATCATCCTCCTCATCCACGTGGCTAGTACGATTATCTCTCAAGCTTGTTGGTGAGTCCTCCATTTTGGGGACATTGCTTATGATCTTTTGTTATGTAACTAAGACTACCTTTCTTTTATTTATGTATTGACTATGAGGGTTAGCCCGGTTGTTTGTCGTGACCCCCGCTCTTATCTATGTAGTACATGTGTTATTAGACATGTTATGTATATATGCTACGAGCCTTGGCTCTATTGTTTCTTAATGTTATGATATGGAAGTCTATCCTTATTCCCAATTTCCTTGTTTATGCTTATCTCTCATTTTCATTTTAATATCTTTTGCGACTAAGGATATGTAATGATATGCTGTGAGGCTTGTTTGGGGTTCCTTCGGGTTCCCCATTTGCCGGTCATGTCTAGGCCCTAGGCTTGGCTCGTGACATCTTGCAATAGGTATTTACATGTATTAATCAATTCTCTTTGTTTCACATGTTTTCTAGTGGTGGCTAACATTAGAACTTGCCTAGTGTTACCTTCCCAAATTATCGTCCTACATGCTATACATATATTAATCAATTCTCATTGTTTCGTATGTTTTCTAGTATTGGCTAACATAAGAACTTGCCTAGCATTACCTTCCCAATCCAGGTGGTGATGAATAGGAAAAGTGATTAGTTAATAGGATTCAATGATATGTTCTCGTATAATTAACTGAACTAGACCAAGGAGAGGTTGACTGGGACTATGGGTAATGGTTAGTATTGCAGACTATGCAGATGGGCCAAGTCACATAGTGAAATTCGCCTCTCACCTTTGACCAAAAATCTTGGCGAACTTAAATTACCATCCTACATGCTATACTCTAGTCGAGAATTAGGTTATCCTAGGATTTTTAGTTAGTGAATCATGCGGAACACAATTCCCAAGTTGCTCTCCATTATTGATTGTCTCTTGTTTTAGATATTTTAGTTTGATTGCGTATCAATCATTACACACACCCCCCCCACTTTTGGGAAATTGAGTTTGTTAATACTTGAATTGTTCATTAGTGAATCAATTTGGAAGTCTCTGTATTCTATATAGGATTCGACCCTAACCTTGGTTAGGTTTTATATTTGGCAATGACCGCTTTATCCTCCAAAAGTGAGGTGTAACTTTGGTGTGATCAAAGATTATACAACACATTTTATACCCTCAACTTAAAATTGTTGCTTGTCCTCAAGCGATGACTCAATCTATATAGACAATATAGCAACACACAGACCTCAACCCAATGGCATACTCCACATACAAGTCAAATTCAGGTACCCATACCAACTTTTCAAAATAAGATCAGATAGCTATTTAGCAAATCAAAACATACTACTGCATTTGACAACACAATTGTGGCAAGCAAGGGAATATCAACCGTTCATAATCACTAAATAAGTCAAATGTTAACAATGCAATGCAAATGCCCTCACAGACAGAAGTCCCAATTTGGACACTCAATGATAATTTCAAATTTGGCTTTGGGACTGTGAAACACACTCACTCTCATAAAAGATGTATAATGATTAATACCATAGGCTTGCCCCTATAATAATAACTCAGATTTTTCAGCCAACTAGCTAGGATCATTTTAGGACTTTCTAGGCTTGTAACGTAGGCTCAAGGGTCTTTAGTATGATATTTTGGAAAATAGTGATTGAAAGCCATCCTTGAACTACATTTTTTATTACTTTCAATGACCCGTTGGGGGGTTTTGTCTAATGAATCTTCAGATAGTCCTAATCTCTGATCCTCAGGGAATGAATCATGTTCTACGACTTATAAATCAATCCATGACCTGTATGCATGTTCATAGCTACAACATCAGAAAATTAGCCCCTCACTGGAATTGTCCACTAAACCCTCTTCACGACCCGTAGAGTGAACTACGACCCGTAAAGGGTCTCGTACTGTATCAAAACCAGCAACTTTTACACTTTCTTCATTAAATCAAGGACAACCATGGAATCCTACAAATATAACACAAATACATATAAAACCAACTAACATCGCATTAAGAACACACAAAATTCCAAGTTTTAAGCATCAGGATTGCACTAAGAATGGTCACTCCTTACACTTATATAAAACCAACTAACATCGCATTAAGAACACACAAAATTCCAAGTTTTAAGCATCAAAAGTGCTATATTTTGATAGCATATCAACACTCGCAACTTAAAATTATTACTTGTCCTCAAGCGACGGAATCAATATATATAAGTAATATAGTAACACATCGACCTCAACCCTATGGCATATATTACATCAATCTTAAACTCAGATAACCACACACCTTTTCAAAATAGAATTAGAAAGCCATCTAACAAACCAATACAGACTAATGCATGTGATAACACAACTATGATAAGTGAGGTACTATCAGTAATCCACAATCACTGAATAAGTCTAGTGCTAATAATGTAATGCAAGTGCCCTTACAGAAAGAAGTCTCATATCTCTCTCGCAATGATGTTTTCATGTATAACCTTGGGACAATTCAAAATCACTCACTTTTACAAAACATGTTCATGCATCATGCCCAATGCCATAGCCTTGCCCCTATACTCATGACTAAGACCTTTAATTACTTGGAATAGGATAACTTTAGGGCTTTCTAGGGTTATAATGAAGGCTCAGAGGGCTTTGGTATGGTATTTTGGGAACACAGTGGCTAAAGGCCCTGTTCCTATTTCAAGCTTTTCTGGGTGCCTTCTGTTCATTTTCAGTCTTTTTTCCTTAATTTTACACTTTATTTTTGTTTTTAAAACATAACTAAGACATCACTTATTTTTTTTGCACCCAGTACATGATTTTTCTCCTTTTCACTGTATCACTAACTTTCTCCCTCATTTTTGTGTTTTACCCCTACACTAGCCACCCTAAACTTAGGGTTTTGGCCTAAGGTGAGGTGGACAATATCCCTCCTCCGAACCAGGGCCACTTTTAATAGCCACCCTCAACTTAGGATGTTTACCTCAATCAAGATGCACATTGTTCAAGGAAGTACCAAGACCAATTTTAGGATTTTACAACTAACAAGGCTAGGTTAATTAGGTTTTTGCAAAGAATAGGTACACGTTAGGCTCAAATATTAGGGACAAGGGATATACTGCAATTTTGGTTGGTCATTTAGGCTAAGTGTGCTTTTAAGAACAATGGCCTAAGATCCTTTCCTAATCCAATTAATCTACAGTCTAACTTAGAGTAACAAAGCAAGTTCTGAATTAGCATAAAACATATGAATTTAGCAATTTAAGCTCATACTCATAAGGCACTGACTACATTATCAAAAAAAGTCTCTCAGATCATGCTTTTTATCGTTTATCCTCACTTATCAGAACAAACATTGTCAACACACCTAAATATGCATGGTTGCTATCTAGACTACTAATCAAAAAATTTGGTGGGTATTATTTTTCACACAAAATACAAAAATATGCTATATGCCATAGGTATTAGCATTATATGCTAAAAATACTACCTAAAACATCATAAACATGTTGGTTCAACAGAAAGTAAATATCCATAGGGAAAAAGAATACAACCAACAAAAACCTAGGATAAAATGTTGGGGTAGTTATGGAGCTAATCTACTTAGATTTCACTAAGGCCTATAACTACCCACACCCCATCAAAAAAGATATGCATTGTCCCCAATGTACGAAATCAAAGCAAAACAAAGTATGAGGGGTTAAATCATACCTGGGTGTATGGCTGCGTCTGACCACCCTCATTTTGTGTGGTAGTCTCCTCAGTAGTAGCACTCTATGCGGAGGGGCCAGCACCCCTCAAGCTCTTAATCTCTCGAGCTTGTCGTCTCTCCTACTCTTATCTCAGCTCTCTCAAGATAAGATCGAGTTCCTCTTGCTGTGTAAGCCTTGCACATGAGCATACTACATCTGGATCATCATCCTCTATGTGGGAGCTCTTCCCATGGGAAAGCTGGATAGACTCATTAGGATAAAAAAGATCTACCAACAGCACCGGGGATGTGGTGATGTGCTGCCAAAATACAATATGTTTTATGCTTAAAACTTGGAATTTTGTTTATTCTCAATGTGATGTTAGTAGGTTTTATATGTTTTTGTGTTTATATTTGCAGGATTACAAGTTGGCCTTGATTTTGGGGAATATTGCAGAATTGCTAAATTTTGCTGTTATACGAGTCTATCTACGGGTCGTAGACCATTCTATGGGCTATAGGGAGGTTTCGTGAAGATTTCTAATGAGGGGCTGATTTTTGAAGTTCATTCCATAAACATGATGATGAGTCATAGAGGAATTTATGAGTCGTAGAAGAAGATTCATGCCTTGAGGATAAAAGACTTGGACTTTCAGGAATTTCATCAGACGAAACCCCCTTTACGGGTCATAAACCACTTTATCAGTCGTATCACGACCCAAAATAAGGCCTAGATATGACACGATGAACGAGGAACCCAAAGGAACCCCAAATAAGCCTCTTAGCATATCATACACACATCCTTGGTCACGAAAGAAAAATAGAACAATATAAGAAACCTAAACAAGGGAAACTTGTACTAAGGGAAAGAGTTATACACTTGAATAACATAAGTGAGTCAAAACTCAAGCATAATACATAACTTGTCCAACAACACCTCTCGCGTAGACCTTAGCAGGGGTCGAGACAAGCAACTGGCTCACCCTCATAGTCAAAGCATACCATAAAGAAAGAGAGTCTTTAATATATATCATAAGAACATAGACGTTGTCCTCGAAATGGAGGACTCGCAAACTAGCTTGAATAGGAACCACTAGCCATGTGGAGGAGGAGGATGACCAAAAGAAGCTTAGGTTCCTACATGGTAACATCATGTAGGTATAGAATATGTGTTAGTATATCTGTATGTACTAAGTATGTAGGATGCAATGCAACAAGAGATAGGCAACGTAATCGAAATGCATAAACATAGACAATTCATAGCATGTTAACAATATGGCATGCATGAATGATGCTTCAAGTAAAATCATTCTTATATAGAACATAATACATATGCAAGAAGAGACCTTCATCATAGAAGTTCATAGTTTATCAAGGTAAAATACCTTGATTGGTTATCGAATGTACCACCTCCTATCCTAGGTGATTGAGGTATCAACCCCTCAATTAGGTTAATGAGGTATCAACCCCTAACAAAGGTTAATGAGGTATCAACCCCTCAATTAGGTTATTGAGATATCAACCCCTCAATTGGGTTAATGGGGTATCGACCCCTTATTTAGGTTAATGAGCATCACACCCTCCATCAAAGCGGTCATCTCACATCACTTGTCACGCCCAAATCCCTGTTAAGGTGAACTGGCACCTGTTGCTATAAGGCTCGGGAGAACCAACCTGTATCCATCTGCTTTCTATACATATTGTAAGGGATTTCTACATTTAACATGCCTTTAAGAAAGTAAATAGTAATAACAAGCCGAAAGAAAATGCATATGGCTAGGCTGTTGGGCCCACGTTGTCTAAAGTATGAGACATGACCACACTTTAATTTACATAGTCTACAAAGCCTCTAGATAAGGAAAAGTATCTGATAAGTGTCGGGATAGGCCCCGCCTCGACTAACTAGACAATACAAAATTATAAGTTCTAAACACACAAAGCACCGAAGAAACCTGGAGCTTGGTAATAGCAGCTGGATATCCTGTACTCCTACTAGGGAGATCTACTAGCACCTGCACCTACAGTATGAAATGCAGGTCCCCCGTAAGGGATGTCAGTACGAGATAGTGTCTTGAATATGTAAGGCAAGAAATACTCTATATGAAGTAACGACTCAAATAAAAGTATGCACTGGTGTAAGGATAAAAGACCACCTTTAGTTATACTGGGGGATCATGTACTTTTTGTTCTTTTTATTACTTTACCTTTACTGTATTATCTGCGCAATATGTAATATACAATGACTAGATGATCATGGGTAATTTTTAATTGGGATCGACTTTTTGTTCTTTTTATTACTTTACCTTTACTGTATAATCTGTGTACAACATGTAATACAAATGACCATCTGATCACTGGTAAATCTATATTGAGATCGACCCTGGCTAGGCTTTTTCTTTCACCCCTTGGGCTACCCCCCGTGATAGGAT
>DF365075.1:34347-44963 GCA_000787875.1 Solanum virginianum
AACAAAGTCAAGGTATGTGGGTTTCTTCTATTGGTTCCTTTCACATATGATACCTAAACTTCCTTTTACCTAAAACTGTATGATTTAAGGCTGATTTACTCATGGGTCTTACTTATTACGAATTTCACTGCACACTATGTTGGGGTTTCATGAACTTGTAATTGTTTTAGCATGTTTTGAGCGATGAATCTAAAAATTATTGTGACATTTGATCAAGGATTTTGATGTATAATAATTGAAGGTGATACCAAGTATCTATTGATGGTTTTACTCTAAATTTTCTAGCATGATTCCACTCTTGAATTGTACAATTTTACACTAGTACTACACACCCGCCAAGTGATTGATAAAATGTTCAGTTATGATTTCTTGAGGAATTGATGACCTAATGCATGTCTTATGAGTTGAATGACTATATGATGATGAAATAAATGTATCTATATAATATTATCTCTATATGTGGGGGAAATGACCGAGTATCACTTGGGAGGTTGTAGGCTCGGGTAGCCATGTTGAGGGGTTTATACCTCGATCACTTCGCTCGGGAGGTGGCAGGCCCGTGCAACCATGTCGAGGGGTTTGTACCTTGATAACCATGTTGGGAGGTTTGTAGCTCATCAACCATGTTGAGGGGTTTATACCTCGATCACTTCGCTCGGGAGGTGGCAGGCCCGTGCAACCATGTCGAGGGGTTTGTACCTTGATAACCATGTTGGGAGGTTTGTAGCTCATCAACCATGTTGAGGGGTTTGTACCTCCTCAATAGATTTGTACCTTATTCTCCTCTCCATGGAGGTGGTAGGCCTTGGATATTCACTAATAATGGTCTTTCCTTACACATATGTATGTTCTATGTAAGCATGACTTACTTCAAGTATCTTCCATGCATGTCATATTGTTATATGCTATGCATTGCCTATGCTTATGCATTTCAATTATGTTACTTATCTCTTGTTGCATTGCATCCTACATACTTAATATATTCAAACATAGTAAAGTATACTCTGTGCCTACATGATATCACCATGTAAGAATCGGAGCCCTACTTGAGCTGTCATGCCTTGGACCTAGGGCCTAGACATGACCGGCGAATGGGAAACCCGAAGAAACTGCAAACAAGCCTCTTTGCATATCATTAGACATCCTTGGTCGCGAAAGCAATTAAAATAACCGTAAGAGATAAGCATAAACAAGGGAAATGGGAATTAGGACTAAAGGAAAGAGAGTTAAACATTTGAGTAATATAAATGAGTCAGAGCTCAAACGTAATACATAACTTGTCCAACAACCCCTCTAGGCATAGAACTTGGCGGGTGCCAAGACAAGCAATCATAGTCATAAGTATCCCAAAATATACAAGACGTAGTCTAAACATAAGCATAAAAGAAGATACATATTGTCCCCAGACATGAGGACTCACCAAAAGCTATCTTGAGCAAACCGTATAGCCACGAGGAGGATCAATAGGAGCTTTGGTCCCTATATAGTAACATCATGTAGGCATAGTGCATTTGATTGTACCAAATATGTAGGATACAATGCAAAAAAGAAATAGGCACATAATCAAAATGCATAATTAGGTAATAAAGGAGTACATAGAAATATGGCATGCGTACATAGATGCTTGAAGTAAAACATACTTGGAAATAATCATACTTACATAGCTTACCAATACAATAAGGTGACATGATTAGATCATCCAAATACCTTGTACTAGAGGGTGAAAATTATGGCATGCGTACATAGGTCATAACCCTTTTTAGTAGGTAATGGGTAGCATATGAGGGTAAAAAGATAGCATGGTTCATAACCCCTTCATGTGAGCTACACACATAACCTCAATCAAGAGTAACATAACCTCATCAAGAGTAACATAACCTCATAAAGAGTAGCATAACCTCATCACGAGTAACATAACCTCATCAAGAGTAAAATAACCTTATAAAGAGTAACATACATCAAGGCCCTTTATCAAATCGAACATTAGATTCAAGATTTAGAGCTCAAGACATGCTAAAACAATCATACTTTCATGAACTCAAATCACTGTGTAGTAAATTTCTTAATATAAAAAAATTACATGTAAAATCAACTTTAGAGCTTAAAACATGCTAAACAGCCATACTTTCATGACCTCAAATCACTGTGTAGTAAGTTTCTTAATATACTCACATATAAAATCAACTTTAAATCATGTAATTTAAGTAGAAAAGAGGATTGGGCACCATGGATGAAAGGACCCAATGGTTGAAATCGACATACCTTGACTTTGGTGATTTTCGTGAAGAAGATTTGAAATGAGACTTGAAGCTTGAATGAAATCCTTAGATCCAGAAAGCGATTGGGACACTTGAATCTTGAGGACTTGGGGCTTGATTTAGTTTCCTTGAATTCCCACAAGACTTCTTGAAAACCTTGAGAATGAATGGAGAATTTGATGAAGATTAGATAGTATTTTGGGAGGTTTTTGGTTAGTTTTTAGGGCTCAGAATGGCTAGACAATGAGGGATTTTCATGTATGATGTATAGGGTTATTACCTAATTGCCCTAGAGTAAAAAGAACAACTTTTCAGAAATTTTTGAACTAGTTGGCATCAAGTTTGCGTCGTGGACCTATTTCGGACAGCTACTATTTTTGCAAAGTTTCACCAAAAATTATTTTTCTTGGCAAAGTTTGCGTCGTGGACCTATTTTGGACAGCTACTATTTTTGCAAAGTTTCACCAAAAATTATTTTTCTTGGCACAGACAAAGTATACCTCGCAGGTACTCATTTTTCCACCCAATATTACCCTCTGAATAAGAATATGAAGTTGGATTTGCAAAATTCTGCATGGATTTTGAGATATTGAAAAAAAAATGCATCATAGGGTCTTTTTGAGCTACGTGGAGGGGTGTTTAAATATCCCTGATTTGAGATATAAGGGAATTATGATTATAGAAGTATTCCTAGGCAAGTGAGGGGCATTTAATATCTCCCCCTTGGGAACATTCATCCCCGAATGTCGAAGAAATGTACATAAAAAGAGTAATTATGAAGAAATTAGCCCCAACAAGAATGCAACAATACGCTTAAACACCATTTTCAAAATCTCAATATAAGTGTCAAAATCAACATGAACTTATCCACATAAACATGAATATGATGCAAATGATATAGGGACTGAAACATAAGACTTAGAATCATAAAAAGGGCTTGACGTGTTATCATAAGCTTGAATAGAATGAAGAAGGTGTGGATATTGCTTCTCCATGCCCACTTTGGCTCCCCGAGAGACACCTTCGATTTCACGATTCTTCCGAAAGGGTCTTGATAAACACGACATCCTCATCAATCAACTTATCCACTCATCTATCCAACACCTCCACCATGACCTCCTACTAAGACAACTTATCCTCCACCTCACCCACAACTTCAAGGAATTCTATAGCACTAGAGTCACCAACACATCCCCTCAACCTAGAAGCATGAAAAACTGGATAAACCATACCCCTACCATAGGCAATTCCCAAACTCATGCAACCTTACCAACCTTCCTCTACACTCTATAAAGACTCACAATCCTCAACTCAATTGTAAACCTTAAATACACCTAATACCATAACCACCATCTCCCCATTAGGAGACAACCTCCACTCTATCATCTTCTCACCCAAAACTTCTACCTCCTATAAGGCAGAATCAAGGCCTTGCCTAATCTAGACCCCCTAACCCAAGAAGATTTGGAACCATCAAGAATGCTACACCACCATCCTCAACTTCCCTCAACCCCTTCATGTGATTTACATGGCATAACTTCAATCAAGAGTAGCATAACCTCATCAAGAGTAACATAACCTCATAAAGAGTAACATAACCTCATCAAGAGTAATATACATCAAGACCCTTCATCAAATCCAACATTAGATCTCTGGAGAAAAATAATGCACACTCATTAATAATCCTTAAAGAATTCTAACCACCTTCATGCTATCTACAATGCACACCTATCATATTTAGCAAACAACCTCTCATCCTCCAAGACTTGCAACACTACCCCCAAATGATTCACAAGCTCTAAACAAATTAATACCTCATCACTAGAGACCACCACAAACATATCAAGGTAGGGTTTTAAGTCCCTATTTAAGAAACCCACAAACCCCATCAGTGCATGAAAACCAAACAACTCCATTAATACTAATAATGCTCACTCTTAGTTTGAAAAGACACTTAGGTATATCATCTACCTATATCCTCACTTGGGGATAAAACCCCTACCAAAGATCAATCTTAGAAAAGTGACTAACCCATTGTAGTTGACCAAATAGATCGACCAACCTCAACTATCATATTACAACCTTACGGGTTCTACACTCATTGGAAATATGCTATGCAATAGCCAAACCACTCCAAGATGTCAAATCCATCAAACTAAGTTCAAGCAAGATCACAAGACAAGACTTGATGCAATAAGAACATGGGGAAACTCTTAAACATCAATCGAACCTTAAGATAAGAATGGACCTACCTCTTTTGCTACCACTTGACAACCTCCCACTCAATGATGGGTTCATTAGAGAGTTGGATTCTAACTCTACGGGTCCTACCATCCATGAAGACACAACATGCATGCAACTATTCTATCCCAAGTACAAAATCAAAATCCACCACATCAAATCCAATAAGTCACGAGTCAAGACCTAATGCAATAAGAACACGAATCAACGCTTATGGACTTTCTAGCAACCAAAAGTAATAATGAAAGAAATAGTGCAACTCGGTTCCATCAACATCAAAACCTTTAACTTATCTTTCTTCGCCTTTCTCTTCAAAGTGGCATGATCAAACAGAAGAGCAAAGAATATTCATTAGAGGAGAAAACCCTATTTCACGTCTAAAGCATGACATAGACCATGAAGAAGGAAAACATTTCCTAAAATGTCTCAAAGCCTCCTACTTATAGTTGTGGTACACAACATACCATGAATAAGACTCTAATCGACGCAGTGTATTGTACTCTGAGGATCTATCAACCTAGTGCTCTGATACCATCATTGTCACGCCCTAGACCTAGGGCCTATACGTGACTGGAGAATAGAAAACCCTAAGGAACCCCAAACAAGCCTCTTTGCATATCATTACACATCTTTGGTTGTGAAAGCAATTAAAATGGCCGTAAGAGATAAGCATAAACAAAGGAATTGAGACTAAGGGAAACAGAGTTAAACATTTGAGTAATATACTTGAGTTAGAGCTCAAACATAATACATAACTTATCAAATGATACCTCTAGACATAAAACCTAGTGAGGGCTAAGACAAGCAACCGGGCTCACCCTCATAGTCATTATGTATTCCAAAATATACAAGACGTAGTCTAAACATAAGGATGAAAGAAGATAGATATTATCCCCGGACATGAGGACTTACCAAAAGCTATCTTGAACAAACCGTATAACCATGAGGAGGATCAATAGGAGCTTCGGTTCCTACATGGTAATATCATGTAGGCATAGAGTATGCATTAGTACATCTGAATGTACTAAGTATGTAGGACGTAAAGCAACAAGAAATAGGCACATAATCAAAATGTATAATTAGCAAAAAAGGAGTACATAGCAATATCGCATACATACATGATGCTTGAAGTAAAACATGCTTGGAAATAATCATACTTACATAGCTTACTAATACAATAAGGTGATATGATTAGTCAATCCAAATACCTTGTACTAGAGGGTGAGGGATATAGCATATAGTTCATAACCCCTTCATGTGATTTACATGGCATAACTTCAATCAAGAGTAGCATAACCTCATCAAGAGTAACATAACCTCATAAAGAGTAACATAACCTCATCAAGAGTAATATACATCAAGACCCTTCATCAAATCCAACATTAGATCTAAGATTTAGAGATCAAAACATGCTAAATCAATCATACTTTCATGAACTCAAATCAATATGCAGTAAATTTCTTAATATAAAAAATCCACATGTAAAATCAACTTTAAATCATGCAATTTAAGTATAAAGGAGGATTAGGCACCATGGGTGAAAGGACCAATGGTTGAAACTGACATACCTTGACTTCGCAGATTTTCTTGAAGAAGATTTGAAATGGAGACTTGAAGCTTAAATGAAATTCATAGATCCAGAAAGAGATTAGGACACTTGAATCTTGAGGAGGACTTAGGGCTTGACTTGGTTTCCTTGAATTCCTACAAGAATTCTTGGAAACATTGAGAATGAATGGAGAATTTGATGAAGATTAGAGAGGATTTTGGGAGGTTTTTTTGTTGGTTTTTAGGGCTCAAATTGGCTAGACAATAAGGGATTGTCATGTATATAGGCATAGGGTTCTTACCCAATTGCCCTAGAGTAAAAAGAACAAGTTCTCAAAAAAAATTGAACTAGTCCGCATCAGGTTCGCATCGTGGACCCATCATGGACAGCTACTATTTTTGCAAAGTTTCACTAAAAATTATTTTTCTTGGCACAGACAAAGTATACCTTGTAGGTACTCTGAACAAGAATATGAAATCAGATTTGCAAAATTATGCACGGAGTTTGAGATATTGAAAAAAATATCATAGGGTATTTCTGAGCTACGTGGAGGGATGTTTAAATATCTCGATTTGAGATATAAGGGAATTACGACTATGGGGGTATTCCTAGACAATTGCGGGGTATTTTATAAGCATCTTCCTTCGTGTGGTTAATACGATTTCTCTCAAATCTTTGGTATATCCTATATTCCGGGGATGATGTTTATGATCTCATGCTATGTACTAAGACTATCTTTCTTTTATGTATGTATTGACTATGATGGTGAGCTTAGTTTCTTGTCTTGGATCCCGCTCTTATCTATGTAGTAGACGTGTTTTTGGACTTGTTATGTACTGAGCCTTGACCCTCTTGTTTTGATGCTTATGTTATGAAAGTATTCCTTAGCCCTTTTTCCCTTATTTCTACTCTAATTATGTTGTTTAATTGCTTTTGCGACCAATGACGTGTAATGATATGTTAAGAGATTTGTTTGGGGTTCCTTTGGGTTTCCCATTCGTCATGTAACGTTTAGGCCCTAGGCTTGGGCCGTGACAAACTTAGTATCAAAGAACTAGGTTGTTAATGGTCCTTGGCATCGAACATACCACGTCGATTAGAGTCTTATTCATGGTTGTGTTATGCACCACAACTATGAGCAAGAAGCTATGAGGTGTTTAGGAAATGTTTCCCTTCTTTATGTTCTAAGTCATGCTATGGATTTAAATTAAGGTTCCCCCCCTAACGATTGTTCTTTGTATGCTAAATCATGCCTAACACAAGAGGAAGGAGAACCTGCACTCCCGAGGAACAACCAACTCATGGTGAGCTCCGGGATGCTCTCACTTTCCTAGCACAAGTTGTGACTAATCATGCCAACTAAAGGGCCAAGCCCCTCATGCTTCTACACCAGCATCTAGGGTGAGAGACTTTATGAGGATGAACCCGCCAGTATTCTATGGGTCTAACCTCAAGAGTTCATTGATGAGGTCTATAGGGTATTGACTATCATGGGTGTTAGATTGGAGAAAGCAAAGTTGGTGGCCTACCAACTCAAAGGGGTAGCATAAATATGGTTAGTCAATGGAAGGAGGAGAAGGGAATCAATAATGTGGTGCTTTGAAAGGAGCTCAAGGTGGATTTTCTTAATCAATTCTTCCCTCTTAAGCTTAGGGAAGTGATGGGTGTATCTGATTTGGTAAGTGAGGAATGTCAGTTCGCTTTGTTGATTAGTGACATGGATTTGTTCCGTTTGATGACCTATGACAAGAAAATGGAGGAGAAGAAGTTGAGGAAGAGAAGGGGTCATGAGGCTAAGAGGGCCCATTTTGAGGGAAAGTTCCAAAGCCAAAAGGGTGGCTGGTTCCATCAAGGCCAAGGATCTTCTCATGCATTTAATAAGAGGGTTTCCAATGACTTTCCAAGGGCCTAAGGTGTTGGAGTTGTGGTTCCTGATGGTGGGTGTTCAAAATGTGGTAGGGGTCATAGTGGCCCGTACTTGAGGGACACTAATGCTTGTTATGGTTGTGGGGAAGTTGGGCATAAGGTGATTGCCCTCGAAATTGCAACAAGGGTAAGGAGGTTCGTCCACAAGGTGCTAATGTGGTTCCTTTGAGGAGAAGTGGTCAACAAGGTGGTGCCCCAAGGTATAATTGGTTCTATGCACTCCAAGGAAGGCAAGGGGGTTGAGGAGGTTCCCAATGTCATCACTGGTATGTTAAAAGTCTTTGATTTAGATGTGTATGCATTGATTGATCTAGGTGCTACTCTTTCTTTTGTTACCCCTTTTGTTGCCAAAAGTTCCATGTTAAGCCTTCATTATTGGGTGAGTCGTATGAGGTGTCTACTCCTATTGTGCATCTATTATTGTTAGAAAGGTGTATAAAAATTATCCTGTTTACATTTTGCATAAGATATTACCTTGTGATCTTGTTGAGTTTGAAATGGTGGATTTGATGTTGATGGATTGGTTGCATGCATACTATGCCTCTATTGATTGTAGAACCTGTAAGGTTTAATTCCAATTCCCAAATAAGCCCGTTCTTAAGTGGGAGAGTCATGATGTGGTGGTCAAGGGTAGGTTCATCTCTTGCATTAAAGCCTGTAAGTTGATCTCTAAGTGGTGTCTTTATCATCTTGAGAGGGTTAGCGATGTGGAGTCCAAGGTCCTTCCTATAGAGTCTATTCCAATTGTGAATGAGTTCCTTGATGTCTTTCCAAATGACCTTCCCGGTGTTCCTCCCGTAAAGGAAATAGATTTTGGTATAGACCTCCTTCCCGATACTCAACCCATTTCTTATATTATGAAAGTATCCCTTAGCCCTTCTTCCCTTATTTCTACTCTTATTATGTTGTTTAATTATTTCCGCGACCAATGACATGTAATGATATGTTAAGAGGCTTGTTTGGGGTTCCTTCGGGTTCCCCATTCGTCGTGTCATGTCTAGGCCCTAGGCTTGGGTCGTGACACATATCTTCACTCTACTGAAAGGGTTAGAAGGGTTTGTTGTTTATTGTGATGCTCCAAGGATTGGTTTGGCATGTGTGTTGAAACAAAGTGGAAAATTTGTACCTATGCTCCTTAACAACTCAATGTACATGAGCGAAACTATCCTACCCATGGTTGTGAATTAGCAGTCATGGTATTTTCTTTGAAAATATGGTGCCATTATTTGTATGGGGTTCATGTAGATGTCTTTACTGACTACAAGAGGCTCCAATATGTGTTCACCCAAATATATGTCAATTTGAGGCAAAGAAGGTGGCTAGAACTCCTTAAGGATTATGACATGAGTGTGCATTATCATCCAGGCAAGGCTAATGTTATTGCTGATGCTCTAAGTAGAGTGTCTATTAAGAGTATGACTCATACTAATGATGGAAAAATGGAATTGGCAAAGGAATCTATCAGTTGGCTAGATTGGGGGTTAGGTTTAATGAAGTCAAAAATGGAGGTGTAGTCATTGTAAATGGTTCCAAGTCTCTTTGATTGAAGAAATCAAATCTAGGCAAGACCTTGCCATTGTTTTGGTGAAATTAAAAGCATTGGTGAAGGATGGCAAGATAGAGCTTTTCTCCCAAGGGGGAGATGGTGTTCATACATAGTGAAAAGCCCCAAAAAGTGCCCGAAGGCTCAAAAATGCCCATAATCGTATATCTTAAAATCCATGCTTGATATCAAAAATTTGACTTCTTTTTCATGATCAGGGGCAAAATTAACTGGAGAATGGGTCTAACCCTAATTTTAGAGCAATTGTATCAAAATTTTGTTTTCCAAAAGTTTCACGAAACAGAATCAATCAGCGGCCAGGGCGTGAATCAGTCCATTTTTGTTGCTAGTTTTTTTCAGTTCAGATTAAGGCTTTGAGGCCTTGAACATAAGCCTTCCTATGCATAAAAACACCTATACTTACTCACTTTTCAACCCCATATCATTCAAGACATTCTCCAAAATTCTCTTAAACACTTAGCGAAATATTTCACTCGAAATCAAGTTTCCCAAACTCATTCCGGATTAAAGAAATTTCATTCAAGCTTCAAGTTCTCCTTCAAATCTTCAACAAGGAAATCTCCAAAGTTGAGGTATATGGATTTCAACCATTGGGTTATTTCACTCATGGTGCCTAACCTTCCTTTCTAAGTAAATTGCATGATTTCAAGTTCATTTATCTATGGGTATTTCTTATTATGAATTGACTATGAACTATGTTGGGGTTTTATAAAAGTGTGATAGTTTAAGCATATTTTGAGCTATGAACCTATGATCTATTTTGAGATTTGATGAAGGGTTTTAATGTATGGTGTTACCAAGTGCTAGTAGGTTGATTAACTTCAAGTTTTCTCACATGATTTCACTCTTGGATTGGATGATTTTGAACTAGCATTACACATCCACCAAGTGTTTGATAAAATGTCCGGTTAAGGGTTCTTTAGTTTTTTATGATCTATTGGATGGCCTATGAGTCAAGTGACTTTATCATCATGAAAGGAATGTATGTATATGTTGAATTCATGAAAAGTATCTATAGTATTGCAAGTTGACCACACCTTATTGAGGGGGTGCTATGCCTCAACCACTATGATGGAAG
>DF365074.1:7651-25472 GCA_000787875.1 Solanum virginianum
GGTTTATAATAACAGTGGAATCCCGGAGACTTCTGATCGTACCTATTTGGCTGAATGGGCGCACTCACTGCAGACAGTGCAGGATGGCGCACTCACTGCAGATGGTGCAGGATGTGATGTTCTCTTCTGAAAATAAGACTTATCAGTCTTATTCTGTCTCTGAGGGATAGGCTCATGTTTCGCTGACTTTGCCTTTTTGCTCAAATACTCTTCTCTATCCCTTTTCTTATCCTCCTCTACACCATAAGTCTGGAGATGTCCATAACAGGAATCAACAAAGCAGCCTTACACTCTTTTTATACATGTCTGGCCCGGCCAAACACAAATCTCCTCATCTTAGTCCTCATGTCTTTCACCATCTCTAGAGCATACCTTAACAGTTTGATGAACTTAAGGCCATACTCCTTCATAATCATCCCTCCCTGTTTCAGATTCACAAGCTCATCCGCCTTCGCCTCCCTCAACTTTTGAGGAAAGAAGTGACCAGGGAAGGTGGTCTCAAACTCCTCCCATGATACAGGCTTTGCGTCCTTACCTCTACTCCCCTCCCACTGAGTATACCATACATTAGCTATGTGCTTTCAACTGGTAGGATGCAAGCTCAATTCCCCCAATCTCATTTGCATGTATAGGCCTCGAAACTTTGTACATCTTGTCAATAAAATTCTGTGGTTCCTCCTCTACCTTCGACCCCGTATACATAGGCGGGTTCATCCTCAAGAAGTCTCTGAGCTGGGTTACAGCTGAGGGCTCCTGTGAGCTAGAATTAGGAGCCTGAGAACTGTGGTTATTTCCCTGGGAGGCCACCAATTGAGTTGGCATAGTGATGGCTCCCCTAAATTCTACCTCAATAGTGGGAGCTGGTTGGGGCTGAGCAGGGGGGTAGTGGGATACCAGCAGTCCTAGCTGGGCATCCGCATCTCCTAGTCTTGGTCTAAATTGGAGCTTTCGGTTGGGCATTCTCAGCAACTCAAGCTGGGGCATCTCTCTGAGCGGTTGTTCTCCTGGATAAAATTTTCTCTAAGCGTAAAATGAATGAATTAACACAGGATTTCACAAGTTAAGCTCTATCACATGAACTCATATCGTAGAAGAGGGGTAACACTTCCTAATGTCCTATAGCCTCCTGCTTATGAAGTGTGGTGCACAACACACCTATAAACAAGAATCTACTAGATACGGCTTCATAGACTCCCTAGGATACTTAAACTTTATGCTCTGATACTAAGTTTTTCACACCCCAAGAGGGTACCCTAGACATGACTGGCACCCAGAGACTAATGCTAGTTCGCAAGCAGACCACCAAGTCTTATTACCTTCGTTCAATCCATTCATAAGCAAAAGATTAAATGGAAATAAATAAACTATCAGTGGGTTGTCATAATCACTATCATAAAATAATATGAAAAAGTATTTCAAAAGAAAGGAAATAGGAAATAAACAGTCCCGACACTATCCATCAACTATCTATGTCTATGAAGCCTCTATAACTAATATCTAAGAACGTACCATGACAGGCCATGTCCACCACAATCAAAGAAAATACTAAAATAAAGATAAAGAAATAACCATCCTCTGAATGCAGGGGAGGACGTACCACGGTCTGAAATCAAGAGCTCTGAACCTCAACGATTGGGCTGCTGAAGTCCTCTGTCTATCGAATCTGCATCATAAAATGATGCAGCGCCAAAGGGGAGTCAGTACGTGGAATATACTATATGTAAAATGGGCTAAAGTAAATAGAATAATACAATAATCGCTCATCAATCACTCCTCCTCAACTTAGAGTAAAAGACAGAATTCTATCACCTCACTATCCATCAAGACATCAAACAATCACATCGCATCAGAGTTCTATCATCATGGAACCTAGGTTAGAGTTTCTTGAACCTACACCAATCACCTATGAGCTAGTGATAGTACAACATAGCGATGTCGTTGCGGCATTTGCCTAGTACCTTTCTAGGGTGGCAGAGTGTACAACAGGGGTTTATAATAACAGTAAGTCCTCTTTTGGGACTAAGAAAACATCCGTTCTCAAGGTCCATTTCTATGCTATGATGGCCACATAGTTAATAAGTGTGAGTGGTACTCACTATTACTCATTTTTGGTGCTTAATACTCCTCCCAAGACTCGATACGCTCATAAGTCTTTCAATTCGTCAAGAACTTTCACCCCTCAGCCTTTATGGGCAAACACACTCACCTCATCTCATTATCTATCAACTCGAAGAATAAGACTATCCTTTCAAGTTAAGAATCAATCTTCATCTAACTCTATTAACACTATTTCTAGCAAATTCAGTCATCAATATACTTATCTCATGACTCAGACTCAATCAAGCATCTCATTCAGATAACCAAGGCTCTAGACTCCCCCCCCCCTTAAGTTCATTATCCAAGTCTTCAACAGAGGATTCATAAGGGTAAGTTGCATAATCATAACATAATACACATACACGGTTCATTAAAACATGATGATCATTAATTTTATGCAAAGATACAAGATTCAAAAGAAATTTTAAGAAAATACTCAAGGAACTTTAATTCAAGACCTATAAATTCACTCTACATCTTAATCTACGTACTGGGGCATATGGAAAAATAATTCCATGTTCCAAGTAGCCTTTACATACCTAAAATGAAGAATTATAAGTCTTTTCCAAAGAATTGAAGCCTCAAAGAAAACCCTCACCTCTCTTGTTCTTCTCCTCTATCAGAACTCTCGTAGAAACTTAGAAAATAATGGATTTGAACCCCTTAATTGAAATAAAAAGTCTTTAAAATATGTATTAGGGGTTATGAATAGGTTGGAAGGACCAAAATGCCCATCCCAAAGTTAAAAGAAAATTCGTCAGCAAAATTACACTGGTCCGTGATGCAGACCTATTGCGCACCAGTGTATTTTCAAAAATTGAACCTTTATCAAAAATTAAAGAAAATCAAAAAAACTAGTCACGTACCCTCACTATTTCTTGGCCAACCTGTGAAAATTATTTTTCAACCCGATTGCTCTTAAATTGGATCGACACCATTTTTTGACTCAATTTTCCACGTTGATCACAAATCTTATCTCAGATTTCCCATTGAAGCTTTGGAAGATGCATTGCACGCATGATACATTTTAGGGGCATTTCGGAAATTTCATGGGGTGTTACATCATCTCCCCCTTGGGATCATTCTTTCTCGAATGATGAGAAAAAGTAGAATAAAACATGAATAACCCCAGAACGCATCTCGTTCCTCACTCGAGAACACTCGAACTCTCAACTATCCATCACCTATCAACATCTGTCTTAGACTCGGGAATAGAACAAGATAAAACATCAACTCACTGAAAGGAAACATTCAATAATGTTAAGGATAAGAAAATTTACCTTCAACATTATCATCACTTGGCATGAATAGGTGCGGGTATTTGAGTTTCATCACTTCTCAGCTTCCCACGTAGCTTCCTCAACAAATTGATTCCTCCATAGGACCTTAACGAAGGCTACCTCTTTATTCCTCAACTTACAAACTTGTCGGTCAAGGATCTAGACTGGAATTTCTTTGTATAATGAACCATCCTTTATACCTGTACTATCCACATAGATTGCTAAGGTTGGATCCCTCAAACACTTCTTTAGCATAGATACATGAAACACTAGGTGAACTCCGTCTAGCTCGGAAGGGAAGTCTAGCTCATAAGAAACCTTCCCAATCCTCTTCACAATCTGATACGGTCTGATGTAGTGGGGACTCAGCTTTCCTTTCTTACAAAATCTCATGAAACCCTTTATGGGTGACACCTTCAAGTACACCCAATCATCTACCTCAAACTCCAAAACTCTTCTTCTCACGTCTGTGTATGACTTCTAGCAACTCTGGGCTGTCTTCAACTTTCCCCTGATAAATTTCACCTTCTCTGTAGACCGGTGTAAAAGATCAGGTCTAATTAACTCAGCTTCATGCACCTCAAACCAGCTAATCGGTGATCTACATTTTCTCTCGTATAAAGCTTCATACGGGGCCATCCGAATGCTGGCATGATAGCTGTTATTGTACGTGAACTCAATCAATGGTAGATGATCATCCCAATTTTCTTTGAAGTCGATAACACATGCTCTCAACATATCCTCCAAAGTCTGAATAGTATGCTCTACCTGGCCATCTGTCTGAGGGTGAAAAACGGTGGTCAAATTCATCTTCGTACCAAATCCCTTCTGGAAAGATCTCCAAAATTGAGATATGAATTGAGCTTCTCTGTCTGACATGATGGATAAGGGGACCTGACAATCTCACGAATATAAAGTCGGGCATACTCCTCAGCAGTATTAGTTGTCTTAATCACCAAGAAGTGCACTGATTTAGTAATCCTGTCAATAATCACCCATATTGTATTATGGTATTTTTTGGATCTTGATAAGCTGATAATACACTCCATATTGATCATCTCCCATTTCCACTTAGGAATTTCAAATTTCTGAGCTAATCCACATAGTTTCTGATGTATAACCTTGACCTGTTGGCAATTGGGACACTTAGACATGAATTTGGCAATGTCTTTCTTTATCCCATTCCACTAATAGACCTCCTTCAAGTTGTGGTACATCTTGGTAGAGCCAGGATGGATGGAATATCTCGAGCTATAAGATTCAGCCATGATTCTCTCTCAAACACCATCAACATCAGGTACACACAATCTCCCTTGATATCTCAATGCCTCATCTCCCCCTTTGGAGAAAACCATCACCTTCTACTTGTGAACTGCTTCTTTCAATTGGAGAAAGACAAGGTCTTGGTCCTGCTTCGCTTTCACTTCTAACATTAGAGATGAAGAAAAATCATTCTAAACATATTAACCCTGCTTTCATTGTTCTCATCAAGTTGCACTCCCAATCGAGCCAATCTATGTACTTCCCTAGCTAATGCTCTCTTCCCCTCCTCCACATAGGCAGTACTACCCATGGACATCCTGCTAAGGCATCAATAATAATGTTAGACTTACCTGGGTGGTAGAGAATGCTCATATCATAATCCTTGAGCAACTCCAGCCACCTCATCTGCCATAAGTTGAGCTTTTTCTGACTGAACACGTACTGCAAACTCTTGTGGTCGGTGAACATATCCACATGCACTCCATACAAGTATTCATACCAGATCTTAAATGCGAATACCACTGCTATCAACTCTAAATCATAAGTCGAATAATTTTTCTCATGGATCTTAAGCTTCCTGGAAGCATAAGCTATCACATTCCCCCTTTGCATAAGCACGTAACCTAGTCTAACTCTGGATTCATCACAGTATATCACAAAGTCACCTGTCCCGTCTAGCAAGATCAACACTAATGTTGTAGTCATCCAGTCTTCAACTCCTGAAAACTATTTTCACATGCCTCAGACCACTGAAACTTGGTCTTCTTCTGAGTCAACTTGGTCAATAGGGCAGATAGAGAAGAGAAGTCTTTAACAAATCTGTGATAGTAGCCTGCTAAACCCAAGAAACTTCTTATCTCGTTTGGAGAAGTTGGTCTTGGCCAGTTCTTAACTATCTCAATCTTCTAAGTATCCACCCTAATACCATCTCTCGAAACAACATAGCCTTAGCCACTGACTTGAGCCAAAACTCACACTTGGAGAATTTCTCATACAACTTATGTTCTTTGAGTATTTGCAAAACCACTCTAAGATGATTATCATGCTCCTCTTCAATCCTCGAATATACCAGGATGCTATTAATAAATACAATCATGAATATATCAAGATATGGTCTGAATACCTTGTTCATCAAATCCATTAAAGCTGCAGGTGTATTTGTCAACCCAAAGGACATGACCAAGAACTCAAAATGGTCATACCGTGTCCTAAAGGTTGTCTTAGGGATATCACCTTTCCCCACCTTCAACTGATAGTAACCCAATCTAAGTTCTATCTTGGAGAAATAAGTAGCACCCTGAAGTTTGTCGAAGAGATCATCTCTTCTAGGAAAAGGATACTTATTCTTTATGGTAACCTACTTCGCCTGCCGGTAATCTATACACATTCTCAAAGATCCATCTTTCTTATACACAAATAGGACAGGAGAACCCTAAGGTGAGACACGTGGCTTTATAAAACCTTTCTCTAACAAGTTTTTCAATTCCTCTTTCAATTCTTTCAACTTTGCAGGGACCATTCTATAGGGTGGAATTGAAATGGGTTTTGTCTTGGGAAGAATGTCAATCCCAAAGTTAATCTCCCTATTAGGAAGGTCTCCTAGAAGATCATCAGGAAATACCTCAAGAAACTCATTCACAATCAAGATTGACTCAAGAGTAGGAGATTTCAACATCATCAAACTTTACTCGCACGAGGTAGTAAATACAATCCTTAGAAATCAACTTTCTAGCTTTAAGGCAAGAGATGAATCTTCCCTTAGGAGCAATAACACTCCTTTTCCATTCTAAGACAGGCTCATTAAGAAATTGAAACTTAACAATCTGGGTTCTACAGTCAACAGAAGCATAACAAGCTTGAAGCCAATCCTTGCCCATTATTACATCAGAATCAACCATCTCTAACTCTACTAAATCAGCTAAAGTATCCCTATGATAAATAGACACCACATAATCCCTGTAAACTCTCTTAGATAAGATAGACTCTCCAGTAGGAGTAGAAACAGCAAAAGGTTCAAGCAAACACTCTGGAAGAATCCAAACATCCTAGCCACATGAGGGGTCACAAAAGACAAGGTGGCACCCAGATCAAGTAATGCATAACAATCAAAGACAAAGACTCGAAGCAAACCCATAACAACATCTGGTGCAACCTCTTGATCCCGTTGATTACCTATAGCATAAAGACAATTCGTCCCGCCTCTTGTACCCTTAGTATTACCCATCTGCTGACTGCCAGTTAGGTGCGCTGCATAGGACTGTGCTCTATTGCTTTCTTTACCTCGTCTCCTCTTTGGGCACTCCTGCTGGAAATAACCTGTTTGTCCATATAGGAAACAATCATTCGTGCCTAGACAATACCTACCTAGATGGGTTTTCCCATAATTTCCATAAGATGGCTTTCCCCTCGAGCCTTGAGTCACGCTGGCGTCACGCTGGCCTGAGATTGGGCACCTTGAACCCTGAAATTCTGGAATCTCTGAGACTTCTGATCTTACCTATTTGGCTGAACGGGTGCACTCGCTGTAGACGGTGCAAGATGTGATGATCTATTCTGAAAATAAGACTTGTTACCCCTATTGTCTCTGCGGGCTAGGCTCATGTCCCACTGACTTTGCCTTTCTGCTCAAATGCTCTTCTCTATCCCATTTCTTATCCTCCTCCATTTGTTTGGCATACACCATAAGTCTGGGGATGTCTAGATCAGGAATCAGTAAATCAGGCTTACACTCTTTCTGCACATGTTTGGCCAGGCCAGAAACAAATCTCCTCATCCTAGTCCTTATGTCTTTCACCATCTCTGGAGCATACCTTGATAGTTTAATGAACTTAAGGCCATATTCTTTCATAGTCATCCCTCCCTATTTCAGATTCACGAACTCATCCACCTTCACCTCCCTAGACTCTTTAGGGAAAAAGTGATCAAGAAAGGCGGTCTCAAACTCCTCCCATGCTATAAGTTCCATATCCTTACCTCTACTACCCTCCTACTGAGTGTACCATAGATTAGCCACGTCCTTCATATGGTAGGACATTAGCTCAAATCCCTCAATCTCATTTGCATGTATAGCCCTCAAAACTTTGTACATCACATAAATGAAGTTTTATGGGTCCTTCTCCACCTTCAACCTCGTATACACAAGTGGGTTCATCCTCAAGAAGTCTCTGAACCGGGTTGCAGCCGAGTGCTCCTGTGATCTAGAACTAGGAGCCTGAAAACCGTAGTTATTTCCCTAGGAGCTCACCAATTGAGTCAACAGGGTGATGACTTCCCTAAATTCTATCTCAGTAGTGGGAGCTGGTTGGGACTGAGAAGGGAGCATTGGTGGGACCCCAGTAGTCCTAGCGAGGCATCGGCGTCTCCTAGTCTTGGTCTGAACTGGAGCCTTCGATTGGACGTTCTCAACAACTAGGGCTGGGGAATCTCTTTGAGCGGTTGTTCTCTTGTGCAACATTTTTTATAAGCGTAAAAGACATGATTTAACAAAGGATTTCACAGGTTAAGCTCTATCACATGAACTTAGATCATAGAAGAAAAATAAAACTTTCTAATGTCCTATAGCATCCTGCTTGTGAAGTGTGGTACACAACATACCCAAAAACAAGACTCTACTAGATACGGCTTCATAGACTCGCCTAGGACACTCGAACTATGTGCTTTGATACCAAGTTTGTCACACCCTGAGAGGGTACCCTAGACGTGACTGGCACCCGAAGACAATTGTTAGTCCCCAAGCGGACCACTTAGTCTCATTACCTTTGTTCAATCCTTTCATAAGTGGGACATTAGATGGAAATAAATAAAATATCGGTGATCTATCACAATCACTGTCATGAAATAATATGAAGAAGTATTTCAAAAGATAGGAAACGGGAAATAAACAGCCTCGACACTATCCACCAACTGTCTATGTCTACGAAGCCTATATGACTAACATCTAAGAGGTACCATGATAGGTCATGGCTACCACAATCAAAGAAAATACTAAAATAATGATAAAGAAATAACTATCCTCCGAATGTAGGGGAGGACTCATCACAGTCTGAAATCAAGAGCTCTGAATCTTAACGATTGGGCTGCTGAAGTCCTCTGTCTACCGAATCTGCATCATAAAATGATGCAGCGCCAAAGGGGCATTAGTACGTGAAATATTCTGTATGTAAAATAGGCTAGAGTAAATGGTACAAGACAACAATCGCTCATCAATCTCTCCTCCTCAACTCAGAGTAAAAGACAGGATCTATCACTTCACTATCCATCAAGACATAAAACAATCACATTGCATCAGAGTTCTATCATCATGAACCTAGCTGGAAGTTTCTTGGACCTACACCCATCACCTATGAGCCGGTGATGGTACAACGAAGTGATGTCATTGTGGCATCTGCCCAGTACCTTGCCGGGGTGACAGGGTGTACAACAAGGGCTTATAATAACAGCAAGTCCTCTTTTGGGACTAAGAAAACATCCGTTCTCATGCTCCAATCTTTTTCTATGCTGGCCATATAGTTAATGAGTGTGAGTGGGACTCACTCTTACTCATCTTTGGAAATCCAACCTCTGTCAAAAATTAAAGAAAAAACATAAGTATAGGTCCGCGTCGCGACCCTGTCGCACACCCTCTCTGTTTTGGGTCCGCGTCGCAGGTCTGTCCCGTACCCTCACTGTTTCTTGGCTAACTTGTGAAAATTATTTTTCGACCTGGTTACTCTTAAATCAGGTCGAGACCATTTTTTGACTTAATTTTTTGCGTTGATCTCAAACCCGATCTTGGATTTTTCATTGAAGCTTTGGAAGATGCATTACATGCAAGATACATTTTAGGGGCATTTCAAAAATTTCATGAGGTGTTACATCACTCAACATCATCATCAATACATTTTTATGTACAAGGATATCAATAGAATGATAGATAACTCAAGGATTTAATTTGGGAAACTCAAGAAAAATCAAACTCAACTCAACTCGAATTAACATATGTGAAGGGGCACGTGGATGAACTCAATACAATGTTGTGTTAGCCTTAGATACCTAGAAGATTTGAATTTTGGACTAGCTTGGAAGGACTCACAAGATTGTCTTGAAACCCTAGCTTTTTCTCCTCTTCTTCACTCACTCTCCTCTTAGTTTTAGTATAAAAGACTTTAGAATGGGGTTAGGAGCTTTTTTAGGCCAAAAATGACCTATATTGATTATGGGTTAGATTTAGGATAGGTGAAAAAAAGTCTGGAATACCTCTCGAAAGATTTAAAATTTTAAATTTCGGTGGAACAGGTCAGTGGAACAGCCCTGTCGCGTACCCTCATTGGGAGATGGATCGTAACTTTGATCATTTGAGTTGATAGCTAATATGATAAGGAGTCCGTATAGATTTATTGAACTAAATGCAGGCAAGTATTTTACTACTTTCTTCATTTTTCTAACAATTTATTGTTATGGGTAAGTTAATCATTCCCCTAACTTGTATTTTGAGTCCTTGACCTTAGATTCTAGAGAGGATTGATATAGGTAAGTATTTAGACCTATAACTAATGGTGGGTAAAAACCCCTAATTGGTGGAGATGTTTATGAAAGTGACCAAAGGTTAGAATTTTGCTATAATTCGAGTAAATTAAGCCATTACAATTAATTGTACATATTTTCTTAATTGTTTATAGACCAAGAATAAGCTAGAACTTTAGAAAAGGGGAAAGCTCTGATTCTATAAAGCTCAAGGTTTGATATGAGGTAGGTGATGGTTTCATATTTTTATTTGTGTGATATAAGCATGTCAACTAATTGATAGTATTTCTTGCATATATATGAAATAGGGAATGACGATATAAGTTAATCTGTGACCTCTCATGATCTCATTGTATACAATGAACCTCTTATGTAACTTCACTAGTTGTGCATTATTCATTGACGATGCGATTTTGTTTATGATTGTTAATCGAGTATCACATTCCAACACAATACTGGATCGATTGTCACATTTTGACATATTATTAGAGCGAGTGCCACATTCTGATACATTACTTATTTATGGTTGGGTCCCTTGAGAGGACTATGATTGCAATTGCATTTAAGTGATAAATTGAGGCTGGTACTTGAGTATTATTATTATCAGTGTGTGTATGAGTTAATAGGATTTAGTTGTTTGTTTGAAATTTCATTTATTAGAGTAGCCGTGTGATCTTACTAGTACACTATTTTTATATGTACTAATACTGCACTTGCTCTTTTTGTTTTATTGAATACAAAATATCTTTAGGAAACTGCAGAGAGACTTCAGTAGGTGACTGTTGACTGTAGAATCCAAGGGTGAGTTAGGGTCTTTTGAGTTATCCAAAAAAATTTCACTATCTTAGTCCACTTCGTGAGGGTTGCATCCCCACATGCTAGACACTTAGATAGTATTTTGGTATAATGACTTTCAATTTTTGGGAATTATGTGCTACTTGACTAGACTTCTAATTGAGTTTATGAGAACTCAACTACTTTTTTTTAATTAAACTTATTTTCATAACTTTAAATTGCCTAAATTGTGCTAATTTGGTTAATTGGGTTAGAGTATCAGTTTTTTCACCGAAGAGTTAGTGTAGATGCCACTCATGGTCTATTCGGGATCGTGACAAATTAAAAAGATATCTATGAAAATAGCAATAGAAATTTTTTTAGTGGAAACTTATAGAGGTCATTTGGAAGGGTGTATTAGTGAAAATAAGGCACACATTAATAAGGTGTATTAGTAGTATCTTGTTTGGTATATTGTTTTATGCTATGCATAACTAATGCAAGCATAAGTTATACATTCTATTGTGCATGAAGGGTATTAGTAATGCAAGGAGATTTAATGCATGCATTAGCATGGTGAAAGATCCAATTGCCGCTTAAAATCTCTCTCTCTCTCTCTCTCTCTCTCTCTCTCTCTCTTTTAATTTTTTTACATCTTTTCCACCATATTTGTGGAGGATACATTTGTAAATAAATAATTTTTAAAAAAATTATTCAATGCATGCTATTCTTAAAACATGAAATTAAATAATGCATAAGAAATGTCTCATCATAATTAATGCAAGTATAACTAATACAAACATTACTAATATACTCTATTTAGCATTATTTTTATATGTCCTACCAAATGACCCCTTAACGAAAAAATAGTAATTATTTAGTGGTAACAAATTCATTTTGAATTCTAAATATTCTTTTCAATTGAAAATTGAAATGTATTTGTTAAAATATTCAAAGATTATATAATAAATCTCCTTTCCATCTGGATATGCCCATCATACTAAGTCTTGTTAGCACATATATTGACTTGCTTATATTCCTCCTTAATTTCTATTTATGTTAGCTGGTCCATTTATCTTCAATCCCTATTTATCTTGCATAGGATTGAATGTTTATATTATCTTAAGTAGAACTCTTTGTATAGAAATAAACATTTAACTTTAATATTGGTCTCTAGAAGAAAAAAATATTATACTAATATGAAATAATAGTATCTCTAAGCTGGCTTTCTATTGAAATTCTGAGTTTTAGTTGCAAATACATGAAAAAAGTAGTTTAGAGATATCACATTCTACATGCATATTTCAAATTTATTTCCGAACATAAAGAACTAATTTATGAAACTATAGAAAAGCCTTATAATATCAATAAAACATTCTAATTTATCACTTGTTCTGTTAATTTAGCCGTTGCTACCATCTTAGCCATGATGTTAGCATATTGCACAGCTGTATGCTGCGAAGTGTACAGATCAGAGAGGCCGTACTCTGAAAATTTTGGTTCAGCATGCACAAAATGACCTGGTAACGATCTATTTTCAAGCGCTTCCTTCCATATGTCGAAGAATTCGCCCATAAGCTGATGTGATTTCTTCCATGAGGAAATTGGAAGATACTCCATCTACAAAAAAAATATGTTTATGTGACCATCTTTTAGAATTAAAAAAAATAACACAAGAAGTAACTATTTTCTAGGTAAAGAGCACAACAAGTGATATCATTTTCATTCAGAGTAAAAAGAAAACATAATAGATCATAACATAGCTATGTTTTCAAAAGACTTAACCACATAATAATCATTCAACTGAGAATAAATATTTAAAAGTATTTCATACCTCCATAACAATTCCCCTTAAGTTGTCAGAGTTTATTGAAACAACTTTGCCAACTCGCAGCCGGAAGTCACCAAATCGATATTGAAATCCCTATATATCTCAATATTTGAATGATTATTATAAAGCAATACTATGTAATTCATTTTAATAATTGTGGATAATATAACTTATAGATGCTTAAATTTATAAAGCTAAGACTGTGCATGTTACAATATAAGTTAATTGTTCTCATATAGTAAGAACAACAATTTGCAAATCTCAGTAATTCAAACCTCAAAATTAAGTGCAACCCTTAGTTGGTAAGACTGCATGGTCTCCATTATCATCTGAATTGATGAATCTGCTTCCACGATCAATCGTTGCTTTCTAATTAGCATGTAATACTTGTCAGGTTGTTCTTGAAGCGAAACACCCAAGAAGTTTTGGGGGATCTCTGATGCATTTGGTTGTTCTATTACGAGGAAAAAAAATTATTCTACAATCAAATCAATAGATAGAAGTAAGAGTATTTGTGAAAATCTAATCTTTATAATCACTTGAAAGGAAAAAGGAGAATCATCCCTTAATGTTGTGCTTACAGACATAAGGTTTAAGGTATTAAGTGATAGAATACCTTTGAGAATCGGTTTATAGAAGCTAAGAGTATTTTTCCACGTGCCATCGTTAACACCATTAATGCTCTCAACACATTGAGATACTTCTGTTAGTATTTGAATGTTGACTGTTGTGCCTTCATTTGGTTGCCAGTGCAAAATCCTAACAACAAAGTAACAAATTATGCACATTAACATAAACATACACATCCAAATCTATAAATAAATCTAAGTTATCAGTGAATTCAAAATCGTTACCATTTGATTGGCATGATGTCTATTGCATATAAAACTCCCTTTTTCTCTTACTGCGAAAATCGGCCAAAAAAATAAAAGGCTTGTCTAATGTAAGAAAAGATAAGTGAATAAATCATCAAATCACTTTATTATTATTTAAAAGTGTGCAACTGTATTTATAGCAGGACCAATACTTAACATACCTTATTTTTTCTTATACTTGTTAGGTAACTAAATAAGTATTTTTCCTCTACTTTGCCTCCAAGATACTAATAGAAAAATAATAAATACTAATCCTAAAATTTTGTTCTAAATTAGATTTTCGCAGGATGTATCTAATCTATATAATTATATTTCTCTTAATTAATATACCTTTTTAGATAAGAAAAAATTGTTCTTTTAAAGATTATAAGCAAGTCAAAAATTTCATGCACAAATGTAAATTCTTGAAGATAAAAATAGAATAATAATTATGATAAATTCTTAAATGGAATTATTGATAATATTTTCTTAAAATGGTATCTAGTCTATATATTTTTATTGCTAATATATACATACCTTTTATATAAAAGAAAAGCTAAGCACCGAAGGATTAAGCAAGTCTAAACTTTAATGTACAAATATGAATCATCTTAATTTAAATAAAATGTATATATCTTTAGTTCATCATATATGTTACAATCCAATCGTAGGAGTCAAATAATTTTATTCAAAATTCTTATCTATCTTACGTGCTTTAAGTTATAAATTTCTTATTCATGTAATTTTTTAAAAGAGAAAATTCTAATTTTTCAAAAAAAGAATATAAAAAATGGTAAACATTATTTTTTCAACAATCCCAAGATATAAAATCTATATAGTAGTCAAGACATTAATTATTTTTTTCCACTTCACCTATCACTCAAAATGTTACACTATTTTATTGTATTTAAAAGAATTTACTAATATAATTATTTTTATAAATATTTTGTTAATCCTGACTAGTAAAAGATCATTCAGGAAGGATGAAAGGTGCACTTGGTAAGAAGGAAAATATTTACCAAGGAAAATATTTTTTAGAAAATATTTTCTTGTAAAACAAGTTGATTTCTGACTTATTTTATCATAATTGGTTGGTGAGTGAAAAATATTTTTCAATAAATATTTTCTCTTGTTTAGTTAGTGAAGAAAATATTTTCTTAGAAAAAATCTTTTATTGTTGGTTAGAGAATAGAAAATATTTTTAAGAAAAATAGTTTCTAATATGAAAAACAACCCTAGTAATCAATTTGGAACCGGAACCTGACCCTTACATCTGATACAAGACCTCTCTATTTTGATCCAAGATTGGACTTCTAAATTTAAGCTCAACCCCAATTATTGAATTGAAAATCGACCACACACATACCTATTGTAAGTTATTGGGGAATCACAAATATTATAGGGATTTCACAAGGTAAATTCTCTTTTACATATGTAGGCTGCCCTAGTTTTTATCAGAGAAGAATTTTCCATTTTTATGAGTTGATTAAGAAGATCAGCAAAAAGACTATGGAATAGCAAAATAAGTTATTGATATATGGGGAAAAATATATTTTGATTGCTAATGTGCTACAATCAATACCAATGTATTTAATGTCAGCAATGAATCCTCCAAAAAGTGTAATAAATCAATTGCATAAAATTTTTGCAAAGTTCTTCTGAGGAAACATAGAAGGGGTTAGAGAAAAGTATTGGATAGCATGGGATATATTGTGTTACCCAAAAGCATAAGGAGGAGTAGAATTTTGTTCACTTTATGACGTGGATGATGCACTGTTTGCAAAGTTATAGTGGATGTTCAGAACTTCAACAAAATCAGTTTGAAGCAATTGCATCTGGAACATATATTGTACAAAGTGACATCTCATTATGGCATAAGGAAAAAGAATTTCACATGTGTGGAGGAAAATCATAGTACTAAGAAAAAAGGTTGAACACAATATATGGTGGCAACTAAAATATAGAGAGCTTAGTTTTTGATTTGATAACTGGACTAAACAAGGGGTCATGTATTATGTGGAGGAGGAAAATAGAGAAACAAAGATACAGGTAAAAGATTTCATTAAAAATGGTTAATGGGACAGGCAAAAGCTCTTGGCACACATATCTGAAGAGATGACAGAGTATATTATCGATAATATCTCACCAGATATTAGATCAAACTTACAGGACATACCAAGATGGAGAGGGGGCACGATTGATAATTCCACAGTTAAGGCAGCCTAGTCAATACTAAGAAAACGAAAGGATAAAGAGGAGAAATATGATCTTATACTCCAAAAAGAAATTTTTAATGATAAATTGCTTTCTCGGGAGAGGATGGAAGGGGAGAATAACTACAGATGACAATTTGCAAAGGATGGGGATAAATATTATTTTCAGATGCTGGTGTTGTGAAAAACAACAAATGAAAACAATGATACATTTATTTCTAATTTCTTCCACAGCTCTAAAGTTGTGGAGGTACTTTGCTACATGTGCAGATGTTGAATACAATCAAGAAATCTATTTCAAACTATTAGATATTGGTGGCATGCAGACAATCAAGGCAACTTAAAAATAGTAATAAGGATAGTTTCACCTTTGATTATGTGGAGCTTATGGTAAAAAGGAATATTTTTAAAACATGGAGGAAAAATGGGGTTTGAAGGATTAGTGAAGTAAGTCACAATTAACATCCAAAGGTTGATTATGGTAAAAGGGCTCGTAATAAATGTTAGAGTGAGAACATGACAAGATTAGTTAGAGTAGTAAGCAATTACAAGTCTAAAATATATCATCAGATAGTAAGTTGAAGAATGTCATAGGAAAAATATTTTAAGTGCAACACAATTGGAGCAAGCAAGGAAAATTCGAGGGAAAGTGCATATAGATTCTGCATAAGGACAACCAGGGAGATTTAATATATAAACAATCAAAAGGAATAGGTATTGCAACAAGCATAGAAGCAGAAGCTAAAGCAATACAAGCATCACTGAAAGCCATAACAGAAAAAGGATGAAAAAACATTATAATAGAGACGGACTCCCTTGCTACGATGAGGATGGTGCAAAGTGAATGGAGGATACTATGAAATATTTTTAAAATAATGGAACAAATTACATTGTCCATACAACAGTAGAAAATACAAATAAAGCATATATACAGGAAAGGAAATCAGATATTCGATGTTAGAACCCGCATTTCGTGCATTGGAATAATTAGGAGAATTTGAGGACCAAAGTGATATTATTGGAAAATTTGGGACCAAAGTGTCATTATTGGAAAGTTTGGGACCAAAGTAGAATTTTTGAAAGAAGGTTCTTGAAGATAAGGTAGGACCCACTTGATTGGTGTTGAGTTTTAATTGGACTAAGTGTGGTACACTTGGCAAGTCTTGCTATATAAATATATGTGTGTGTATAAGATTTATCATATTATTTCCTTATCTTCTATCATTCTTACTTAGAAAAAAAAAAGACTTAGAAAAATAAAAGCAACATTGGGAAAGCTTGAAGAACATTCTGCCAAGGTATGAAAATTTTGAAATTCATGTTTCTTCACTCCAAAATTATTTTGATGATACAAACCTACTATTTTGAGTCCCCTAAGTAGCTTGAAGGAGTTGTTGGAGCAAGAAATCATTTACTTGTTCATCTTTGAAATTCTAGCTCAATTAAGAAGTTGAAGTGGTAAGGTGGGATTTAATGTTGTTTTATGTGTTATAAAGGTTGTATGTATGTTGTAGTATGCTAAAGTGAAAGCAAATCATGAAATATAGCATGTTGGAAGTGAGTTATAAATGATGGTGTTGGGCCGAATTGGTATATGTGTGTATATATGGTGTTATATTGTAATGGAATCATTAATTTATATTTAATTAGCATGAATATGATCCTTGTAGGGTGAAGAAAGTATTGAAAATTATTTATATGTATACATATTGTGTTGAGGCCGAATTGGAGTATATATGCTATGTTGTGTTGTGTGGTGTGTTGAAATTATGAATTGATGCTTAGTTAGTATCTTATGATCATAGTAGTGTGAAAGGATGGATGGAAATCATCTATAGATTTATATATATGCTGGCTGGTTTTGCAAATATAGATAATTTATGATAATTGGAGTTATTGTTGCTATATTGTTATTGGAATTGATTATTGATGTTGTTGGGTTGTTGTTGTTGTTGGTTGATTTGAGCCGAGATGGATTCTCGGGGTGGCTTATTTTTAAGGGGAGAT
>DF365073.1:0-10313 GCA_000787875.1 Solanum virginianum
GCAAATTGATTGCAATTTGCAGCAGCCCCAAAATGGGTGTGGACTCTATCACAATTAACTCCCTTAGCTAATGATTTAACACAATATTTAACAAAAAAAGAAAGACGTTTAAAAATTTCTTGCCTACTATCATTTTTTTAAAAAAAAATTATTTTTATCGTTTTAAAAGCCGCCTTGAGACAGCTGGGCTTTGATATGACACTTATCATGTACTCCCTCCATTCTATTTTAGTTGTTAGGTATATTTAAAATAATTATTAATTTAGATAATTAAAAATAAATTAGTTATCTTTTTTTTAATTTTATCTTTAACATTCATTATTCTAGAATTAAGAATTTAAAATGTACATATATAGATAAAAATTTAATTATAAGGGATATATTAGTCAAAAAATACTTTTGATTAATTTTTTGTTAAAAATTGTAGCAAATCTAAGCATCACAACTCAAATGAGGTGTAAAAAATGTGTTGGGTGTTTTGGGCTGCTCACTTCCTATGTGAAGACCCAAACAAGGCCCAATAAATGCAAGCCCATTTTGATGACATTGCAAGGTTTTATCTCAAGTCAAAAATTGGAACAGCACACAAGAAAACAAAAAGCTGCTGAAAAACCAGAGAGCAAAATAGGCAGAAAACCTCGTAAGCAAGTAGGGAATTGTATTGTTGTGTTAATTCCCATCAAAATATGCACCAACTACCCTTGTTAAATGCAAATTTAAGATGTTCTGCCTGTTATGTACGAGGATGGACTTAAAAGCTTTAAAGCATACACAGTGCTCCCTCTATTTTAAACATGAAAACTCTATTAACATGCACCAATTACCCTTTTTAATTGCAAATTTAAGATGTTCTGCCTGCTATGCACGAGGATGGACTTGAAAGCATATGCAGTGCTCCTTCTATTTTAAAATCAACTAATTATTGGACTATATTACATATATTTAAAAATAATAATAAAGATAAAGTTTAATTATGTATTTTTATTTTTATCTTTTTTAAACTTGAAACACTAATTTAATGCATTAATTATTTCTAATACAAAATTCAAAATTGGAATTCAATTAATGAAACATAAAATTGAAAAAACTTTCCAAGATATCCCTTGATAAGTGAACAATTCAATTATTTTGAAAACTCAAAAATCCACCAAGAATTTATTCATTTTGAAATAGAGGGAGTATTATTCATTATCTCTTTATTTAAGATTCCTCCTATGTCTCACGCTTCACAATATTCATCGTTTGGGTAAATAGAGGGAGTATTATTCATTATCTCGTTTGGGTACTGTATATTTAATATAAGATTGCTTTTAAACGTGGTACTCAAAAGTGTTTTTCTTCCTGACATGACTGTAGAAGTTGAAGGTAAAAAGAAGTTTTCGGTACAAAAAATGAGATGCAGAGCCGCTGTAGCAGTGAATTTGAGACCAGCTTTAGGAGTTCAAGTGAGTATTATATTTAATTCCATGAATAATATTATTCTTTATAGAATAATTATGTTGATATGAATATATACAACAGGCTGTGGTTGAAATGATTGAGAAGAATGGAACAGTGGAAAGTATAGCTCAATTAGAGGGTCCTCTCGATTATGTTCACAAAGCTAAGCTATCAATGGATCCAAAGAAGCATTCTCTTGGGACTCGATGCACCTCTTATATTTTACAACTCATCTTCAACTTCTTTGGTACTAGGGTATTCCACTTTTTCTCTCTTACTAATTAAATGGAAATGTTTGAATATTCTATTTCCTCAATATTAGTTATCCTTTTAATTTGGACTAGAGGATAAGATTGCATGGTCTTCCTTCTGCTCTTTTGTCCTTGTAATCTAAATCTAACACTTTTTTTTTTTTTTTACATATATAGGCCGCCGCAACAGTTGCTGGAAGAGTTTTATTCCAAACAACACTAACCTTTTCAAATGTAGTGGGTTTTCTTCCTCGGGCAATCCATTGACATTCCTTGCAGCAACAACATCTTATGGACATTTCAATGTAAGTTTGTTTATTCAACTTGATTATCAACTAAGCCTCAGCCATTGACGAGTTGAGATCAGTCATATAAATTTTTCCTACTTTAAATATTTTCAAAAGAAAAATAAACTACTTAATTCACTAAATTCAAATGCATACATATTATATTGTAGGGGCTAACGGTTCATACGTGTAGTTATGCCAAGCAGTTAACATTTGCTATAGCAGTTGATGAAGGAAAAATTCCAGATTATAAAACCAGCTGGGTGATGATTTTGTTGATGCATTTATTAGCATCAACGAGGCTGCCCTCTCAAACATGAAAAGCAAAGTGGACTAGCTCATTACACTACATTTTGATTATGTATGTAGAATTCCAGTTAATTATTTTCGTCTACACAATGTTAATTTATTGCAACCAATTAAGATACATTCTAATAGCAAAAGAAGTGCAACATTATTTGAGCAATAATTAAAACTAGACGAACAGAAGTTGTATGGTTGTCAAATATTTATGTATTCTTGGCAAAGGCCTCTTTAAGAGATTGTTCAAGATCGTCTAAAAGTTGATGTGGATCAGGAATCACATTTTCGTCTACTGATACAACCATAGTCATCTTGTTTATATAGCTTTGGAAATTAATCATCAAAGCCTGCAATTTAAATTTATGATTATGGTACAAAAAGATCTAAACAAATCACAAATATATATATATATATATATATATATATATATATAAAATAAAACAACACCCAAAGAAACACCTTTTCTCCCTTAGATAATCATTTAAATGTTTTTCTTTCTTTAAAAGTTGTGGACATATAACATTTGGTTTCTTGCTTTACACATAAAATATTACTCTCATTTATCCTTACTCACTAAATGTGAAGAAACAGCCTCTCTATTTAGGTAGTGGTAAGGCTGCGTACATCCACCCTCCCCAGACTCCACTTGTGGGATTTTACTGGGTATGTTGTTGTTGTTGTTGTTAAAGAGGGATGAATAAGTAAATGGAAGACTTTTAGGTTCATTTGAAAGTGCAAGAGATGAGGCCATGCAAAAGAGAACTACTAAATGTGAAGAAAAAAATAATATTAAATTATAATTAGAGAATGAATTAAGATAATCTAGTCAAATTATTCTTTCACAAGTAATAATTTTTAAAAAAATATGAAAAAAAAAATATGACAAGTAAAACGAAGGAGAGGTAACAGGACTAATACTTACCTGAGGTTGGCCATAGGAAGTGGGTGCAAGGTAAACCATAGGATGCCCACCGAAGCTAATTTCCTCTTGCGGACCCACCAAATTAGAGAACGCTACTGTTGTATTAGTGTGAATTTTGTGCGATATTGAACTTGATGTCTGATATTAATATTAGTATTATGTTTTTAACATGAGAAAACAGTAATTAGTAATGGAAATCTTTAATTAAGAATGAAGTGATTACGCACCTTAATCCCAAAAAACTCGAATAGTAATTTGGAGATGTAAAATGTACATATAACTTCAAGAGAATTTTTCTTGCGAAAACTGATTGCTTTAGCTTCTTTGACATAATCTAAGGGATCATCTCGTAATCCAATTTTGAAGGGTAAAAGAATAAAACCAACCATATTGCCCCATTTTGCCTCGGTATTCTTGCCCATCAACTCAGATAAAGCCTATATATTTATTAAATAGAATGTCAATAACTTGAATTGGTAAAATTTTAAGAATTTAAGTTGTGATACTATACATCAATATTACATTTCTGGTCATCTTTACTTGTTGTAGCAGGATAACATATTTTTAAATCGATATTTTGAGGAGGCTTATATGTAGACTGTAAATATGTTTTGAATGACATCACGATGCAACAAATTATTTATACTGATGATCTATAAAATTCTAACTCAAACTTTGAGGGAAAACAATGGATTACATCACCTGAATTGCAGTTGTTGGCCTTAAGTTTATCAGAAGACTTGATCTTAGTCTTAAGTTCTTAGGGAGATTATTGTTTTTCTCTGTTGCTCCCTTGTCTTTCTTGCTCTCACCTGCCAAATTATACCTTACGGTTATTGTTACATTTTTCTTATTAATAGACATCATGAAATGAGTTAAAATGACACTTATTTTGAAACAAAGGAAATAATCCTAACACTGACAGAAACTTACCAAATCGCCTGTTTAGATAGATAGACAAACCAGCTTGCGTTACCCCCAATGCTACATCATTTATTGTCTGCATAAGCAAATGACAAAGTCCAAAAACTTCAAACAACGTTAATTAATTTTCATTAACATAACATTTGTTTGGAGCAAGTTTATATGTTATATAGTACTTACCATATTCAATGCATTTTTCACCAATTTCATGTCATCAAGACTAACTACCCTGTGAACAAATCTCCTAGGATTAAACTCAGAACCAGGTTTGCCCTTAATCGGCGTAGCTGTATCCTTCAAGAACATAACAGTGGCCATAAACATCAAGACATCAACTATTGTGTTCCAATACAATCTCATATAATACCAAACTTTTGTAAAATATGGCCACAATCCTTTAGTTGAATGGTGATTATGTATGTGTTCTGAATTGATAGCCCTCTTTTTAATTCCAGGAATAGTTGGAAGTCTATGAGGATGAGCTGTTTGGCGAGTACAAGCATGTAAAAGGGATATAAGAGAAGCGCCATCACCAAGTGAATGGTGCATTCTTAAGACCGCGACACCCTCAGATTCTGATGTTTTAACGTCGAGAAGATGGAGATCCCATAGAGGTTTCGATTTGTCAAGAGATGTTTTGCTAAGGTTTCCAATATAATTCTCCACGAATTTGTCTGGTGATTCATGTAGGTCTTGTTCGTCAACTTGTATCAGCACAACGTGCTTGTCTATGTCCACCTTGGTCCGCACCCATTTCATTTCTACACTATTTTTCTCATCCACCACCTAAACAAATGAATTCGTCATATATCAACAAACTCACACACTCAGTTCAAATATGAAACTCGATAAAGTGAGATAGTTAAGGTGTGTCCTTAACTCTTTTGAATATCGTACTACTACTTTCTTCTTCTTAATTAATTAGTTAATTATACTCCCTCTCTGTCCATGGTTGTTGACATGAAACATCCCTTAAATTTCATTACTGTGTCACTCTTAATTATTATTATATATATGTTGGGTAATGAATTGAAAATTGGTGCACTTTAGCTAAGAATCATTCCAAATAAGGCGACTCCACACGTGAAATTTCACTAAATATGTTGTTGCTGTAACACTTAATAACAATAATGGTAAAATAAATATAAAATGATAAACTATTTCTTGATTTTCCAAACTGGACAAGTAAAAGCATACTAGACTAGTTGTTCCTAATTAGTACTTGCAATTTCATTTTTTTCTAACATGATTAGGTATAGTATTTGTTCTATTAAGCATACTATCTGATATAATAGATCATCAAACCATTCTGTAACAGCAATCCTATATAACAATATTTAATTATGACGGACAACACTTTTTCATAACCAATTTTCCTTCTTGTGTTATATTTTATGTTTTCTAGCATTTCGCGATACATAGCAACCTATTGGCATATCAAAATTCAAATATGAAGGGTAGTTAGGACACAGACACTCTAAAAATATATTTAGACAAACGATGTTGTCATTATAAAGATTTGATTGTACCATGAGGCTGCAGAAACGTGGATGGTTAGCAAAATTAGGGATCCATTGTTCTTTCATAGCTTGAGGGTCAATTCTTGATTTGGTGGCCATTATAGAGAGGATGTGGACGTTGAAGTTGGGCTCATGAAATAACCTTGCTGATGGACTCAATGGCTCCTCTTCTTCACTTACTTCTTCTTCAATTGCTTTTGGCTTTGTTTCAATTGGTTTTAACAATCTTATAGGATCCATTACTAGTGTCTCAGATTTAAACAAGTGCGTGCTTGTTCTTAATAACGTTTGTTGTGTTGGAAAAAAGGCATATGTTGCTTGATATATATAAAAAACTTATTAGTACTAGCTTTTAATTTTGTCTTACGTTAGATTTTTTTTTTTTTGCGGGGGTGGGAAATAAAATCAAACTAAAAATCAAATTAAATCATATATTGAGGTATATCGAAAAAAAAAAAAAGAAAGAAGATTTGTGCTTTAGTTTGATTTGGTTTGGAATAATAAGGTGGAGAAGAAGATGGTGAATGTCATAGTTGGAATAAATTAATTTATACCGATAATTTTAACCTTTAACCTTAACTTTTAATATGATATTCATTTATCTAGATTTGTCACCGTAGAATTATTTTTCTATGTGGAGTGCCATGTGGTAGAGTTTTTAAATAAAAGAGAGTGTACACACGCCATCAGAAATTAGTTGAGATGTGTTTCGTCTATTATTGGATAATAGTTCAGGTAGAAAATTCACACACTCAATAATTTAAATGTGAAACTCATAAAAATTAAAATAATTTAATTGTGTTTTTGACCTTAAGCTCTTTCTAAAATGAGATCTAACATCCTATACTCTTTACTAGTAGTCATTTTTATCTTATCGCAAAAATTCAAACAATTTTGTCATCTTTTGTTCTCTTTCAATAATTTGATCCAAATGTACGTAGTGTGTTTATATCCAGCTAAAAAAGACTACGTAAAAATATTTATGAATGTCGTAAAAGGTGGAAATCTAATTTGGCTCATTTCCAAATGGTGGAGAAGGCAGTGATGAGTATAACTATATGCAATTTTAAAAACTTTAAGGGCCAGATACATAATTACTCTCTTGCTCTTGTTCAATTTGTCCGTGAGTGGTGGCTTTGTTCTTATGCTCCTAATTTATACGATAATATTTGACTGAAAATAATTTTTTTAAAAAAGATAAAGATTTTTAAATACATTCTTTTTAAAAAATTAAAAAATAAAATTATATAATATCTTCCATGAAAGAACAAACTTTAAAATTTTTGGAAACGAGAAGAAAAGGAGAAGAAGAAGAATTAAAAAAAAAATATGGATGATCGTGTTAAACGGGTGGATTTTTAAAAAAAAAATGAATATTTAAAATTGGAAATTGGGGGTGGGTCAGTTGATTATCAAGTTGACATAAGTATCTTTGCAAGATTAAGGTCAAGTTAATGTTAAACTATAACGGGAGGTTATATTTGAATCGAAAATATAATAGAGGGTATATTTAAAGTATTATTGATAGTATAAGAATATATTTAACTTTTTTTATTTTTAAAATTTATGGTATAAAATAAAAATTAAATATAATATTCATTTGGAATAAATTATATCATTAAGGATAAAGTTAATTCTTAAACAAGACGTAAAAGGAAAGTGTATAACATAAATTGAAAGAAACAAGTATGCGCTTAATCTCATTTTATGTGGCATTTTTTGACTTGGCACGTTTAAGAAAAAAGAGAATTGTGGTCTAAAACAATTCTAAGATATTTGTATGGTTGAAAATCATTTTATTAAGGGTAAAAGAAAAATTTTTTAAAATTAAATTATTTTCAATTAGAGTAAGATAACATTTATTTCGCAGGATACTCCAAGGCAAAATATAGTTCAATGCTACAAGGCAACACGTGAAGGGTTTCGATAGCAAGTTGTCATGATGGGCCATGCATTAAAAAATGTGTAAATTATGTAATTAGGTAAATATTTGATATGTATTTACATTATATCATTATAGTTTAAAAAAAAATTATAATTTATAGATATAGTTAAGATCTTATTGTTATTTTCTCTTTCTTCTCTTCTTCTCTTTCGCCTCTCCCTCTCTCTTTGAATCTCTTTCCAAATATACAAATGCATATTATATCAGTTGCATATATACAATTATTTGACAAATATGCATATTCAATTCAACAGATATTCATATACAATTCGTCTCTCTTCACTCGCTCCGTTCTCTCCTCCCTCTCCTAATCTCGCTTGTCAAATATACAAATATATATGTATATCAGTTACACATATATAATTATTTGACACATATATATACATACAATTTGATAAATATACATATACAATGTCTCACTCGATCTTGCCCGTTTCTCTCCTATAATATGTAGCTATAAATTATAATTTTAACAAACTATAACTATTTTTATTATTTTTTACCTAATTATAATTTAAATACTTACTCTTTTTAAAAAATTCTTAAAAAATTGAGTTAATATCATGTGATCAATGTCCTTTCACGACAATTGCACTCTGAGCTACCCCAAGTTCAAAAAAGATATTTTAAAAAAAAAAATACCTCTAGGCTCTCTCTTACATTTCATGCTGTCCACTATTTATCCTTTCTGCCTAAATTTAATTTGCTACCAATTTTCCATGTAAACACCACAATAACATATTTTAAAGGGTATAATAGGTATTTCATCACAATAGATAAAAGGAGTGTTTTATCTTGGCCCTGAAGTCAAAGATTTTAATGTGTTTCTTCCTAACATGACCGTAGAATTAATTTTCAACTAATCGGAGACTTTTTTTTTTCTCTATTTAATCAATTAGTTGTCCTTGTAATATAGACCTAACCACCCATATGGATTGTGATGTACTGGTGGGAGTGTTTCACCCTTAACTAAAGGTTTCGGATTCGAGTTCTGGAAATAAAAAAAATCTTGTTGAGAGCGCCACCCCCAAATGGGCCCTACAGTGCGTGATCTAAATTTAATCGAGGCTCCGTGAACTCTAAACACCAGGTAAGAAATCAAAAAAAAAAAAAATCTAACCCTTTTTGTTGGCTTTGGCATGGCAAGGCACATAAGATATGAAACATTTGCTGGAAGAGTTCTATCACAAACAACAGTAATATGTCTTTTCAAACATAGAAGAAGCTTTTATTGGCAAGTTATGATTATAACACTTTCGTAAATTTCTTTAATCAATCAACTATGGTTCAATCAGGAACTAATTGAGATCAGTTACATAAATCTTCTAAAATTTTCATTCGACCATAATATCTAATTTCAAATGCGTGTAATTATGCTAAGTAGTTGGCCTTTAGTTTTGTCTTACGTTAGATATTTGTGTCTGATAAGACCAGTAAACTAGTATTATAATTTATATATGGGTAATGCTAAATGACACAAATCAATTTGACACAAATTGACACAAAATGCCAATTGATATTTGTGCTCTTTTGAGTAATAATGAATAGGATTTTGTCAAATCTTTTACCCATGGGGTTATGACATTTTGAGTAATAATCATTAGTTAATAATTTCCCTTCACTTCTTAACTTTCCCTCTAAAATTATTAATTTCACAAATAATATACCGTCTGTTGACACTCAATTTTGACCGACCTATAACTATTTTAGATTGTCAATTGATTAAAATATGTATTTTTAAATAAATGAGTTTATTTTTAATTTTTATCCAATAATGACGTATTTTTAATACTTTTTAACTTTGAAAAGTTATTCGTTACATATTTTTTAAAATTATTTTCGTTATTATTATTACTATCATGACAATTATTTTAGTAGGTATAGTGGTAGTAACATTGTTATTTTTATTATTAATATTGTTTATTTTCCATTTTTTTACTTAAGTATTGGTAATATATACATTATTATTATTATTTTAGTGTGACATATTTCAAATATAATTTTTTTTATCAAATTATTATTTATTAATTTAAAAATAATATTTAATATGTTTAAATATTTTTACATATTTTAGATTGTCATTTGATTAAATAAGTGTTGACACTCAATTTTGATCGACTTTTAACCTTTCTCGTATTGCCATTTGATTAAATATATATTTTTAAAGCTACTTAAAATAAATGAGTTTATTTTTCAATTTTGTACAACAACTACATATTTTTAATATGTTTTTTTAACTTTGAAAATTTGTTTTTATATTTTAAAAAATTATTGTTTGTTTACGTATTTATTATTATTATTATTATTGTTGTTGTTGTTGTTGTTGTTGTTATTGTTGTTGTTGTTGTTGTTGTTGTTGTTATTGGTAGTAATAATATTTGTTATTGGTATTATTTACTTTCATTATTTTACTTAGTATTATTTTAGTATCATATTTAAATATAATGTTTACCAATTTATTGTATTAATTTTAATTTTAAAAATAATTATATTTTTTACAATTATTACGTATTGTGTTTTCTCTTTACATAAAGATTATTATTTTTAAAATATCATTTGTGTGCATATTATAATTAGATATCAATTTATTCAATTTATCCCAATTGATTTAAGGATAAAGGGTCAAAATTGCCCCTAAACTATGTGAAATAGATCACTTATACCCTTCGTTACATTTTGGGATCAAAAATACCCTTGCTGTTATTCCAAGGGACCACAATT
>DF365073.1:10325-26409 GCA_000787875.1 Solanum virginianum
CCCAAAACTATGTGAAATAGATCACTTATACCCTTCGTTACATTTTGGGATCAAAAATACCCTTGTCATTACTCCAAGGGACCACAAATACCCTTATACCGTCATCCTTGCCACATGGCAGTCCATGTAGACATCCACATGGCAATAAAAGGGTCAAAATTACCCTCGAACTATTCGAAATAGCTCAAATATACCCTTCGACTATTTTTTAGATCAAAACTACCCTTGTCGTCTATGTTTTGGATCACAAATGCCCTTACATCGTTGCTGACATAAATATATACACACTTCACTATTCGTTTTATAAGTAATTTATCATACTAAAAAAATATGTGAATGATAGATAATAATTATTACTCATAAACAAAATTCAAAAGCATCTTAAAAATTCCATGTGATCTACCAAACTATACATTTTAAAAATTAAAAGTAAATTGTATATATAAAATTTACTTAAATAATATATATTTCTTTTTTCACTATTCCTTTTATGAATAATTTATCATAGCAAAAAAATATGTGAATGCTAGATAATAACTATTACTCATGAACAAAATTAAAAGGCATCTTAAAATTTTCATGTGATCTATCCAAATTATATATTTTAAAAATTAAAAATCAATTGTGTATATAAAATTTACATAAATAATATATATATATATATATATCTTTTTTCGCTATTTTTTTTAATAAAATAAGGGCATTTATGGTCCAAAACATAGACAACAAGGGTAGTTTTGATCTCAAAAATAGTCGAAGGGTATATTTCAGCTATTTCGAAGAGTTCAAGGGTAATTTTGACCCTTTTATTGCCACGTGGATGTCTACATGGACTGCCATTTAGCAAGGATGATGATGTAAGGGCATTTGTGGTCCCTTGGAATAATAGCAAGGGTATTTTTATCTCAAAATATAACGAAGGGTACAAGTGATCTATTTTGCATAGTTTAGGGGCATTTTTGACCCTTTCCCTTGATTTAATTCGTAACATTTTTTATCAAATTCATTTCAATTTTAATCGATTTGGTTGAAATGTATTTCAATTTTACCCAAATTTCTTTCAATTCTAGCATAATTGAGTCAATTTGAGGCCAAATTTTAAATCCTTAACCCAATTCCATTTAATTGATCCAAATGACCCATTCTTGACCCAAAATCCGACCCATTCATCAAGAAGTCATTCAGTCATCCGCTCCATTTTATGTAACGGTCCAAATCAATTTCCCTTTTATACAATTTACACTACACCCCCAAATCCAAAAACTTATTTTCATTTCTCTCCTCTCCAAGAAAGAGGCCGCTGCCCCTTCTCTCTACCACTCTCTCTCCGGCGAGACCCCCCGACAGCACCCCCACGGCCCCTTATCCCCCTCTTTCTCTCTCCCCGTTTCGACAAAAAACTGCACCCAACGACCCCTGTCCACCAGTCCGCCCCCTTCTTCTCTCCCCTTTCCCGTCACTCCAACCCCAATGTCACCTTTCTCCCCCGCCGAAAAACTCCATTTCACCAAAACAGACCCCAAATCCGTCGAATTCAAGCCATAATCATGACCTATCTCCTCTCCGAAACCCCTCGTTGCTCTGGCTAGAAATCAAAAGAAATAGCCTCCCAAAACAACCATATTAAGTTTCAAGATTATACTATTTATCAAAATTCACCTTCTTTTTAATATATGTGCAAAGTGACATCGTGATTCTCGATTACTTTTTTGGCCACATTTCAATGATTGTAACGTATGGGAGAAAATGACATAAGTGGTCTCAGCGTGTCCTTGCAATTCAGAGACACTTTGTTGAATATTAATTTGGATGATTGTTATGTATTAGTGAATTTGACGAAAATGATTTTTAATATGCAATATTTATTAAACTAGTTTAGTGTACGTGTTTCGTAAGTGTGTACCGCGTCAATTAATAAAAAAGATTAAAGAATAAATAAACTTATTACGTGTATAACTCAAATCATTGAGCACGTAACTAAAATTAATATGCAAAAGAATTCCTGATTTGGGGCGACAACTTTGTATTTCACCGAAAAAGGGACAGGGAGAGAAAGATCGTTGGTGGGGGTTTCGCGGGGTTCTGCACTGAAAAAAGGGTTGTTTAGGGGTTGTCTATTAAATTGGGAATAAAAATATGAGATTAAATCTCAACCCTCCAATTAAAAATGAGCGATTAGGATTGAATTCGGGTGATGGGTCCGATCCGGGTTAAAACAGTGAGCATCGTAATTTAAATTGAATAAAAATTGAATTGAGAATTTAAGATTTAGCCACAAATTGATCTATTAGGCTAAAATTTGAAAGAAATTATAGAATGATTGACTAGAGTTGAAATTATCCAATGGTCCAAGATTAACTCTCACTTTTAACAGCTAATCAACCCCAAAGAAATTGACTAGAATGATTGACTAGTGTTGAAATAAATTGCAAAGAAATTGACTAGAATTGGATTATAAGGACTACGAATTAAATGAATTTGGATGAAATTTAATAGATTGCCATCTAATTAATAATTATAATTTTCACACTTATAAAATATACAATATATTAAATAACAATTTTTATTTAAAGAAAACACTTGATATATGTTAAAATTATTATGTAAGATATTAAATGTATTAAAATTAATATTTTGAATTAGAAAATAATATATTAAAAATATGTAATGCATTTAACATATGATATTGATGTATTAATAGTAACAACAATAAGTAATGAGTAAATAATAATAAATATTACTAATATTATTACTAAAATAACAAATATTATAAAAATAAAAGTATATAATAACAATAAGTAATAACTAAATAATAATAAATATTACTACTAGTATTATTACTAAAGTATCAAATATTATAATAATTAAAGTAAATAAAAAAATAGTAATTAGTAATAATTATAATAATAATAATAAAGATAATTTAAAAATTGATTAACTAATTAACGAACATATTTTGAAAAATCAAGAATATTAAAAAGGTACAAAATTATTTGGAATAAATTGAAAATAAATCCTTTGATTTTAAAAAATTTAAAAATACCTATTTAATCAAATGACAATCCAAAAGAAATCTAGGTTGGTTAAAATTAGATGTCAACAGGTAGAGTAATGGAAAAGAAAATAAAGAGGGGGATTAATGAGGATCGTAGGATCATGGGTATAATGAATGATGGTGATTAAAATGACTGAAAGTGTACTCCTTTTATTTATTAGATTAAAATTATTGACCTTCGAAAATTGATATTCTATTTAAAACAATTAATATAACAACCTCAAACTGTCGATATTGAACTATTTAGATTAAAATGAATGAAAGTGCATTCGGTATATTGATTAGATTAAAATTACCGACCTCTAGAAGTTGATATTCTATTTTTAAAAAAGTTAATATAGCGATCTTAAAATGTTGGTATTAAACTGTTTTGACGAAAAAAATAAAAAAAATAAAAAAATATACTCCTTTTATTTATTAGATTAAAATTACCGAGTTTTGAAAGTCGATATTCTATTTGAAAAAGAATATCGACTACTGGAGGTTGATTTTAATAAAAACAATTAAATAGAATAAAATGTTAATTAAATTAATTGGAAAATATTTTTTTTTATGAAATTGAAACAAAATAAATTATTATTATTATTATTTATTTATTCAATTCAATATCGAACAAATGAAGTGGGTTTTGACTGTATCTACTTTTTTTAGGAAAATTTTAGACCTCTAGAAGACGGTATATCATTTGTAAGTTGGTAATTTTTGAGGGAAAGTTAATATGTGGAGAAAAAAGTTAATATATGGAGGGAAACTAGTAATCAATGAATATTACCCAAAAGAGAATAACTCTAAGGATAAAAAATTTGAAGAATATTTGAAAAAAAAATAAATGAAATGACACATCTAACTTTTTCAATTTCTTTTAATTATTAAATTACCTCTAAAAAGAGATTTTATGCTAATTTTTGCCAAAATCCATCGTGCCATTTATATTTACCCTTTATATATAGTAGCTCAAGTTTTGATGGTTGTGTGATTAATGACAAATTACGTCACGTTAAGTCAACAAAAATACGTGACGTGAACTAGGGAAGGCTTTTCATTAATTAATTTCTAGACTGCGATCTAACTTCCAACTGCGCTCTATTTCTTCAAAGTTGTCTTTTTATCCTGTCCCAAACAATTTAAAAGATTTTGGTGATTTTTTAGGCTTTTCTTTTTCCAATAATGGAAGAAAGAAAATTGAGAATATTTACATAACCTTATTTTGTCCTTTTTGTTCTCCTGGACTTGAATAATTCGATCCAAATGGTAATGCGTTCAAATACTGACAAAAAAAAAGATTTATGGAAGAACATTTATGAATATCGTAAAAGGTTAATCATGGTGAATAATCAAATTCCAATTGAAATGAAATCTTTAGAATAAATCAATAATTTTAATTTGTTTTCACCTCAAATTACTTCCTTTTTAATAAACGTCATTTGAGAAAGAACACTATCATCGATCAGGAGAGTCTTAGTAGCTCGATCGATGATAGTCTTAGAAGCTCAATCGGTTGATTATCTGAACTCAAAAGCTTAACCAATATGAAGAGAAACCAGGGTTTTGTATTCCCCATAATTACCTAACTTACTTCCTTTTTAATAAACGTCACTTGAGAAAGAACACTATTATCGACCGAAAAAATTTTAATAGCTCAATTGGTTAATTATCTGAACTCCGATCTTGTTTGTGAGAATTCAGTTCCCCATATTATTCCTATCTCCTCTTCCCCTACCCCCAATTAAATTAAAAGAAAAAAAATACTATCATCGACCAAACTTAGAAAATTTTCTTATATTTAAAAAATAATTTTGAAAAGCATGCAAATGTTGTTCGACTTTCAAAAACACTGATAAACACAGGCAGTAAGTCTTCTCATATTTTGAGAGATCAATGAGTACAACTATATACGTTGATTCTATTAATGAAACTTTGAGTTCATAAAATAGAACTGTAGCTTTTTCGATCTTTAATAGAACCAACCTTAAATAAGCTCATTTAAGCAGCTTATAAGTTTAGTCAAACATTGAGTAAATGAAAAACTGGTATCTCATTCCCTTTACGGCCTAAAACTATCCATATTTTCCATGTTCCATGGATCCAAGGAACAATCAAATAGTTGAGAACTACATCCAATATATTGTCTGGCTCAGACAAGCAAGAGATATCAAATGTCAAAATCGAGTATACATCTGGATTTAAATAAGTACTGCAAAATAAGATGAGGCACGGAAACTGCTAGCATTCCTATAACTATATATCTACTTTTTATGAAAAGAATTATATGTCAAACCAAAGAATGACGGCCACCTATCCATCCCTACATTCCAATCGTGATGAATAAAAAATGAAGGAACAAAGGTTTGTGTCTACTTAGCCCATGCGACTGAATCAATCTCAGCTTGAGCAGCTCTGTACAACTCAAGTCTCTTTGCTAGAGAAAGACGACGCTGCATTATAGCTGGATCCTCATCCAACAAAGTACCCAGCTGTCTCCCCTACAAAAATAAAGTTGGAAAGTAGAGCACAGATATACATCAAAGTCATCAGCAGTGTTACTCTCTCTTTCCACCCCATCCCTTTCCATTCCCACCCAAAATACTTACCAAAGCAAAAATAAATTATAAAAAAAATTGAGTTTCCAGGTTTAGTTGGGAACAGTGAGGTGCAAAATTCTCACCTCCTTCTTGCCCAACTCTGTGAAGAAGTGATCAAGCAAACTGCGTTTGGCCTCCCGTACTTGACAATAAACAACAGACTTCGGAATAGAATTCCTCAAACTAGCACAAACCATATTGACATAAGACAAGACATTTGATCCTGTTGAAAAGAGCCCATCAGAGGACACAACCAAAATATTTTACACGCAATAACGTGTGTAACATAAAAGCAAAATTCATAATACTAATTGAAAGACCATTGGATTTCAAGGACAAAAGCAATCCAACTCACCTATCCTTCGAAGATAGGAATCATTGTATCGGTCAAAAATTGAATGTGTTGGATTCCCTCCCTTCTCAATATCTTGAGGAAGTTTCCGGAAGAACTCTACGGTCAGGTAACTACACTCCATTTCAACAAGCTGAAGAGTTGCTTTTCTGCTTTCATCCCTCATCCTTTCTAATGATTCAATAGCTGCAGCGTTGACCTCAGTTCTAAGAGAAGGATATTGCTTTAGCTCCTGCCAATAACAAGAGACCCAATATACGCATTCATTATAGCCCCCTTCAACTAACAAAAGTTAACATGGTAACAAGAGAACTCTTTGACTTTTCGTGTTGCAATGACTGAGCACAATATGCTAATGGGATTCATTTGTTTAACTAACCAGAATGAATTTTTAGAATCCTAAATAAGGATGGCTGAGATTTATAGCATGTGTTTAATTCCTTTCATATATCTCAAACTCAGAATAGTAATTTAAAATGGCAAGTGAACATACTGTAGTCTCACTAATTGACTTGTGAACCAGATCCTTCAGTATAGCATGAACCTGCATTGCAGACGAAATAGTTAAGAAATGATTTTTGCTCAACTACACAAGGATGTATCCACCAGGCCATTATGCTGAACAGAATCCCTAGTGTATTTCAGATTAGTATAATTAAGAAAAGTCGAGCGCAAAATATTCCACACAAGTAATTCTCTTCCACCATCAAGCACCTATGACATGCAGCAGCCAAACATTTAGATTGATGCTTTAATCCTGTTTGATTGACAGTCACACTTATAGAATAATACAAGCAAAAACGTAGATGAAACCTCCCAGAAGAAAATGAGCATTCAATTAATGTTGTAATTTCGCATGAAATTACATCCCCATTCATGTTTAGCTTACATCTTTCTTTCAGAATGTCTCAAAGACTAAGGAAAATCCAAATCGACTTAAAACAAAAGCAACCCGAAATGACATATCACGGAAATTAGGCTTTTTATTTGCAAGATTAGTCCTAAACATTTATGAAATATCACACCCAACAACAAGCAATCATTGCACATCAAGTGTTGAAAGTGAGAGATCATATTCAACAGTTTTATACCCCACTAATAAAAGCAGAAGCCTGGAATAAGAATCACTTAAAGGCAGAGGAAAAGATGAAGAAGTAGTGAAAGGGGATCCTTAACCTTTTTTTGTTTAAAAAAAACTAATTGAAATCATACATGCATAACACTCATTAGATTCGATTGTAGAAGCATGTCAGAGAAAATTTAATTCTGTACCGCATCGACAGCTGCTTCAGCTGGACCCTTGATAGAAATCAAGGAGGATTCAATAAGACGACGATATCCTTGCTCGGGAGCAATCAGATGGGGTTGATAGCCATCAGCTTCAGTTATAAGTTTCCTTACATTGTCCATTGAAAGCTGCTTATCAAATTGCAATCTTTTCAATGCAGCTGGGAGCTGATTATCAAAGACATTATATATTTTATCTCCACCTGGTCGACTGCGATGAAAATAAGATTAGAACAAAGCAGCATAACTAATTCATCTAGATTTGAAGGACAGACAGAGCAAGGAATACTTACACTCCATCAAGATGTTCTTTAAAGATTCCATCAAAAGTACGACAGACTTCCATAACCATGTACAATTTTCCCTGCATTGATAAATGTTAAACATACGTAACAAAGACAGGACACATTTTTTGGAAGGTACCAAAGACATCATATTCTGCAGACACAGGACAGCAAACATCCACATTCAAAACTATGTGAAAAGTAGAGAACCAACTCATTTCAGCTAGACTAATATCTGTCTGGAAAAATCGGATAAGCAATTCACAGAAAATTCAAGCTGATACTTACTCCAGCATCGGTTGCAATGGGCTTCCCAAGACGGCTCAATTCATTTTCTAGATCAATGATGGTCTTGTTGATAAGAGACTGAAGACCTGGAATTCTTGACTTGATAACAGCTTCCAAGTGCTAAAAACGCAACAAGAAAATCAAAAATAACTGTTAGTACTACTCTGAATAAACTGAAAATCATGACTAAGTCAATCAGGAAAAAATAAAGACCTCGAAAGCCTCATTAGGGCACCAACAAAAACAAAGTATGTTGGGGAAGAAGTCGTGGAAAATCTTATCTCAACACTTTCTTCAGAGGCACATGAAAAGAATTTAAAAGGGAGGGAACATGCTCTAATTCAAAAGATTTATGCACCAAGGCACTTAAACAACATTTCAAAAATAAGAAAAAATATTATTTGAGAATACAACATACTTTTGACATAACTTTCCCAAGATGTTCTGACCCCATCCTGCTGGCAAGATGCCTGTACTCGGGGGTACTAGAAAAGTACTCTTTCTCTCTAAGCCTGGCAGCAATCATGTCAACATTTTTATTAATATCCGCTTGAGAACGGTTGACAACACCTATCCACGGATATTGAAGTTTATATGCTCTTCCTTCCAAGATCTGAAAATCAAAGAAGATGGTTAATACAACAACCAAACCTTTATAAAGAGTGACCAACCACCTCAATGTGGCTCAAAAGTTTGTTCAAGAAAAGAATTAGGTACAGGCTACAGCATCCATCCAGCTGACAATTCATTTGCAGCACATGTGATTACTAGATTTGTTCACAAAATAACAGCAAAAAGAAATGTTGCTGACCAGTACTTCTTTGTTCCAAAAAGTAGAATTCTGAAATGCTCAGATAAGAAATCAAAAGGCAGATAAAAGGTCAGTGTTCCCACTGGATCTTATATCTTTGAAATCAAATCACGTCTATTAGCTTTAGAATTTTTAAATGGAGAGTTGTGCACATAAAAATATGCATGTGAAGATTTTGAAGTATTGAGACACTAGTAATTCACATAAAAATACGATGCAAAAAGGCATATGTTGTTTCCTAATCAATGCCACAAACCAAACCTTTTTACATAAATCGGGAAGATATCAACAAAAGTGGAACAAACTCAAAGCTTATTTTGGACTGCTGTTGCAGGGATCATGTCTCACTAGTCACCGTTGTCTTTGAACATAAAATCCTTAAAGTGAATTCAAAACAAACCTTATCAAATTAGGAATGTAGATTTACTAGATCTTTTAAGACAGTTTGATGTATTCACTTAAATGCAATTGCGATATTGTTTAATCTTTTTGTTTATTGTTACGTTTTGTTTATTCCTTTTTTTTTTATGACAAGGGGAACCCACAGTCACTACTCTTCGGTGCGCACAGGGTAAACCCCCACTTCTATGCAATAGCTCTCAAACACACACAAGAGGTAACCCCACACTAAGCAAGCCCGGTGCGACAAGCTCGACCCAAGAGGCAAATCCCTTGCTTTCGCTAACAAGGGGCTCTGAACTTGAGACCTCCAACATGGAAGTCCCAAGCCCAAACCACTTTGATATGTTAACTTAAACAACCTTTTCCTAAATGTAGAAACTACTTTTAAAGAAGCCTTGCAGTTCATGACACAATGGAGCATCTTAGACAAGATAAAATTGAGGAACACCCCCCTGTCCTTTATAGTATAGTCGTAAAGGGCTTTCAGATAGGGCACACCAATAGGTCGCTGTCAAAGTTCTTCATTGAGGAACACCCCCCTGTCCTTTATAGTATAGTCGTAAAGGGCTTTCAGATAGGGCACACCAATAGGATGAACCAAATGAGTTTTGTATCATGAACTTTGTGCTGCGCACATTAGGACTTATTAAAGGCATATCTGGGGGAGAAGGCAGGGGTTCTGGAGGGCGCTTTTTGAACACAAAGAATATGCAGCAATCCAAGCCTTCATCTCCAGAGCACGGAACTTGCTTCTTAGCGCTACGTGGGAAGAGAATTTCTCTATTCAGCCCCCCGGCCCCCCCGACTTCAATTACAAACTCTTACTTCTCGGTCTAACTTGGACTAATCCCTGCAAATGGTCAAAATACTTCAGAGAAAGCATGCTACCTAGACTCTTCATTCATCTTGAAGCACTCTCCTCCTGCGAATGGGTGAAACATGGGGATAGGTCATTCAAGTAGATCCTTCAAGTACACAAGAAACCTACAGGTTCACCCTTTTTATATACCAAAAAGTATAGATTTGGATTTCGCTAATCATTTCCTTGGCTCCTGGTGAACTCAATTAGCGTGGTGTCCAAACTTGGCCTAAATAAATTGAATCATAGATGAAAGCAGGGTTAATGTCAATGGACTCTTACCCAAAGTTCTCCAATGACTATCAACAAAGAGCATGACTTATTAATGACTTCATACATAAATAATTTCTCCCAATCATTTTCGAGACCCACTAACAAGTTAAAACCTAGATTTTCTATTACAAGACCAACAATTCAAGAAGAATACCCAAGTACAGCTTCTTCTAAAAGTACAATACCAAACAAAGCACGTACACAGAAGAGCTCCAACATCACTGAATCAAGCCAAGCTTAGATCAAATATACTTTTACTCAACAAATAAAAATAGATGTAACGTTATTGACCAAGTAGAAACTTACATCAACAGCATCAGTACCCTTATCCATAAGATCAATCTTAGTCAGAACACCAAATGTCCTTTCCCCTGAAGCAAGTAACCTTTCAGCGTTAAATGACAACGTTCATCATCTAATTTTCAACATCACTCTTGATATAACACAATTTATAATGCAAAATAATTCAAACAGTACTTAATAAGAGCTAGTGTGGACCATTGCATCACTACAGAACAGAACAAAAAGAAAGAGAGCAAAGAGATCATGACAAGAAAAAACTTTAGCTACATTATTTATTCAATCAATAGTATTTTAAATCGGACAGAAACCCATAATCTTGTAAGCGTATGAGATAATAATAATATTGACATATTTAATTTGAGCTACAACAAAAAAAAAATTGTATTTATACATACTAATAAAAGGAATGATTTTGCAAATGTCATTATTTGAAAAACAATTCAGGAAGCCCCTGAAAGCCTAAAACCAAGATTAACATTCAAATAAAAGCAAGAAATAATCAGACAAAAGGTGCCCTTAAAGTGACTATACAGCCAATTTGATCACCAGCAGCCACTGTGTTTTGTTAGGTGATAAGGCCAACCTGAATGGCCTTTCATTTTGTTAAATCATAGGAAACCCAATTTTACATGCTTGGAAGACTCTCCACTCTTAAGATGCAAGGCAATGCATTATAACAGGAGCAGCCATGGGGATTGGGGGAAATTGGTAAGGAAATTAAACTTGTTTCCGTCTAGAGGGGTTAACAGTTTTGTTAAGAAATTGAAAATGTAATTCTGAGTTCTCACATAAACAGAAGTTGGGAAGCTTGTGTAGTCTTTTGCAAAGGATGTTATGCGTTCAAGAAAAGAAAATCATTCTAACATAGCAACATGAAGAACATTTTTTTATACCAACATGAAGAACATCAGAAGTCCTAAATTCTTTTAATGAATTGGTTGTTTATCCCCTAAGCAGCTTTTGGTTCAACCACCCTACTAGCTTTCATCAGATTAATAGGTATAACCAGACACCCATACTAGCTTTCAGTGTATGAACAGCAGGAAACCTATTCCAGGACCTCTTTATTCAAATACTATATTCACCTGCAGATGTGTGGAATAACAAATTTCCATACCTGCTTTAATTTCGTCAATGATAACTCGGTAAGTGCAAATATTATCTATTTAAAAAGTGGTACATAACTTTATCAAAAAAAAAAAGTACTACAAGAAACTATGATTTCTCCTCCGACAAAAATATATCATTCTCTTCTCAGTTCTATTTTATTTCCTGGAAATCCAAGTCTTCAATCTCTTCCTTTGCCGGTGCAACTACAAGTGTATAGTTTAGTGGTACAAGTGCAATCATAATTCATAAGGTATGTTAATTTTTCAAAATAAAAGTTAATTATCTAAAATTAAAAATTTATATTATTATACAAATAAAGAGCTTTATAAATGATATCACATTAAATATTTAAGATAAATATTGTCCGATAGAAAATATATTCAATTAATTAATAAACATATATTTTTAACTAATATTATAAAACATAATTGATCTATATTTTCAAAATTAGTATGCTTTAATTAAATTAATCATAAAAACTAAAAGTACAAGAATCTGACGAACATCATAAAATGCATATTTGACAAATATGTTAATATTATAAATATTTATATTAAATAAAAGAAAAATGTAAAACTATAACCGTATTCAACAATGAATATTACTTTAATTTAAAAAATAAAATACTAACAAAATTATGCTAATAAATAGAATAAGCAAAAAAATAGATAACATAAAAAAATTATATGAAATCACATGAAGAAGAAAAAGGTTGAGAGTGAAAAGAAAATAAAATATATATAATTAAAAAATTTTACTTTAGAAAATATTACAGTAAAAAATTTAAAACAATAAAAATTTTAAAAAAATAAAAAATAAAAATAAAGGAAAAAAAGAATTTTATCAAATTTCATGGTATAAGTACACCCGTACACCCAATTCTTTACCCTCCATTGAGAATTGAGAATTGTAATTGCACCCCCCTTCAATTACATCCAGTTCCTCTCTTACCAAGTAATTACTTAGTCTGCCAATCATGTCAAAGAGTATAATTACACTTAATTACAACAAATCTCTATTACATTGTGATTTTCCAAACAGGGTCTTAATACAAGTCCACGAAACATAACTTGCATTAAATAAAAGGTATCACATAATAAGTTGCACTTCAAAACACCATAGATTTGAGTGGGTGGCGTGGGCTGGGGATTTCCTAGTCCATTTTGAAATTTCAGCTTCTACTCAATTGTACAATATGCAAAACAATAATTAACTAAACCAAATTAATTAACTAGATCTAGCAATTTAACATCAATCAAAATATACATAACTGATCAAATATAGCAAACTAGCTAGAGAAGAGAAGACAAAGAAGAGGACATTTCCAATCTACCTTTTGGATCTACTTCGCGAGAAATCTTAATAGCATCTGATGTTGCAAGATCTTGATTAGCAGGAGAAACAGCAAGAATAATGCAATTCGGCTGCAATGCAAGAAAAAATAGAATCAGAAACACTCTCCTACACATGTCAAGTAGTAACTGAGATCCTTTCAATATCCAATATATATATTACCCAATATCTTTAAGCATAAAAAGTAAGTCGCTGATAATTTATGGCATGTTCGGGGCAATGGAACAATAACAAAATAGAATTGGCAATGTTCATTCCATTTCCATATGCGGAATAAAAGTAAATTCAGGATCACAACTCCCAAATGAAATCAGGAATTAGAACAACATAATGGAATAGATGAACATTGCTATTCCATTATTTGTTCGTAATCCCTGAATTCATTTTCGAGTTTGATTCCGATGCTATTTCCATTCTGCCTTAATTGATAATTCCATTTTGAAATGCCCAAAATGGTCGTTCAAATTATGACGACTCTGAGTGGATCAGAAAATCACCATTCAACCGCAACCTTCCATCAATGCCCATTTAATCGCCAACCCATTACCGATCCACCCCTTCATATGATCCCATTTCCTCCTCAAGCACTAGAGAACCCTCATCCACCTACTCTTGCCTACTCCGTACAAAACCCCAATCCCTCCCACTTCCTTTCCAAACTCATTTGAAGTCAGAAGTGAACTAGGTTAGGTATACCCTAACATTGGTTCCTGCTTATCTCAAGAACATATCCAAAGCACAGAACCCTCGTACCATATTCTAATTCCATTATGTCAGACTTCCTTCCGCAATGTACCAGATTGGCCCAAAGAGAACTCAGAACTGCATTATTGTTTTCATTTACGCTAGATAAATGCCCATAGGAAATTTATAACTAAAAAAGGTACAACTAACCTTCTCAATATAAGAGCGAACCATGTTTTCAATGTCAGCAACAATGCTATCAGATTGTCCCTCTAAATAAATGGAGAAAATTAATTCAAACAATAGTCCACTATCAGGAAAAGGGCAAAAAAACAAACTAAGACTGATAATTCAAAACAAACAACTCACCAACTGCTACTTTTGTAAGTCCAGGAAGATCTATCAGTGTCAAATTTACGACTGGCATGATGAAAATCAAAATTCAGCTGTCAAAAGCCTGACCAACAAATAGAAATATACAATACAGAAGAACAATTGCAGATCTTGTTTATACGGGACTATCTCAAAATTATTTGATTTGATGGCCGGAAAAGAGGGACAAAATTGGCAACAACAGAAGGCTGCAACTCAAAAGGCATAACTCAATAGGAAACAAATTTCAAAACACCATATTCAACATCACGTAGATCTGCACGTGTGAGAAAATTCTGAAAAGCTCTCCACTAAAGCATACACAACAACTAAGGTTCACCGACAAAGCTCTCCTACATGAAATTTTACTCAAGATGATAGAAAATACCCAAATGGAGAGCATGTCTAGTTGCACTAATAGTTGCAGAAAGCTAGAAATATCTCCATACCATTGGGAGAATATATACTGAGATAAATTGGCACGCTAGATATTTGTTTGCTACGGCCTGTCTCTCGGTCAGTCTCATCAGCAATCTCCTTTCTCACAGCAGCTGAACAAGAGATTCACAAAATTTAGAAGTCAAAAAGACAACAAAGCAAGGTAAAACTATCGAGCAAGACGACAAGAACTGTATGCTGAAGTATATCAGGTGATATATACAGAAGGAGAAAAATTGTCAGGCATAAACAATACAGCTTCTGTCCCAATTTGTGTAACACTTCTCGCTTTTCGAGATTCAAACTATGTAAAATTTGACCAATAATTTAAAGGTTTTTTTTCATCATATTGACTTGATAAGAATTGCATCTCATAGTACTTTTTTGTATAGTATTTAATATCCAAAAATTTCAATGTTAAAATAGTGTTGATATAATCCAATTTGGTTTTGAAAATTAGTCAAATCGACTCTCAATAAACAAAACGTGTATCAACATCCAGTTCCTCTCTTACCAAGTAATTACTTAGTCTGCCAATCATGTCAAAGAGTATAATTACACTGTGTATCATAAACTGGGGACAGAGGGAGTAATAGCATATATTGTCCAATGACTCACCAAAATCAGTAAACTTCTTCCTTGGAAGGTGTCCAAATTCTGCATATTCTCTACTACCTTGTTCTAACCGGTGAAGCTGTAGGACAAGGGGTCGGCGAGTGACAATACCTGTACATGAAATATTAGTGATATTTATTGTGATCTGGTACTGATAAAACTTTATGTAAATAGCACTACTAATGAAGACAATCTTTACCAGATCCACGAGGCAAAAAATCCTTCCCCACAATGCTCTCAAGCACTGAAGATTTCCCAGAGCTCTATAAGCCATACAAAAATATGACAGTTAAGCAATATGACCAAACCAACAAATCATTAACCAAGAGTGTTCAGAAGACAGCACACACTAATGTTGTTTAAGACATATAATCAGACCAAAGACACACCATAATTCGCTGCTACAAACCATCAGACTGCAGAGAATCATAAACTGAGTGAAAAGGAACTAATAAATGTGCATGAATGTTCACAAGCTGAAACACAGTGAGCAACAGTATCCTGTTGAGTGCAAACCCCATCCCACATCGAAGAATGAGGGAAAAATGGAGCAATATATAAGTGCTCACCCAACCCCATTAGTATGAGGCCGTTTAATCCTCGAGAGTTAAAAAGAAAAAGAGTATAGGGTGTCCCTATCGGGCACTGGTCAGGGCCCTAGGTGGGTCCTGACAGTTTGGGAGTTTCCAAAAACAAATCCGTGAGGGCTTGACCCAAAGCGGACAATATCATACTAAGGTGTGGGTGCCCGCGGTCCCTACATATCCTACATTCATGGCACTAGCGCAATAACATCTGGTGCTCATAGAACTTCATTAGTACACAGGCTCTTTCACATTAAGCTTCTATATTATAACGGAGACCGCGGTCCCTACAAGTGGTATCAGAGCCCAGGTTCGGAGGGTACATGTGATGGACCGATGTGTGCAGAGTCACCGGTGTGACATCAAGGACCAAAGATCTGTAAGGGTGCCTTGTATCGAAAGTCTTCCTGTCAAGTAGAAAACCCCAATCCC